>JAOVVA010100031.1:0-12016 GCA_028565275.1 Leiocassis micropogon | reverse complement strand
GGGCAAAAACCTCCTTCCCTCAGTCAGAGCATTAAAGATGGGTCGTGGCTGGGTCTTCCAACATGACAATGACCCAATCACAGGGTGATCAAATACTTATTGACCTCACTGTATATTGGAACCAGCACAACCTGTCTGAGCCAGTGACCTCCCAGAATAGACCAGATGACTACCATGAATAGTATACAGTAGTGACAGCTGGAGTCCCAGTGGGCAGCTGGAGAGACAGCAACAAAGCAGTAAATGTTAGAAGCTCATACTGCAGCTCGCAAAACAGGAGAGCCAACAAGCTACAGAAAGGATTCATACCCCGATGGGTAATTAAGAGGGAGGAAGGGAGAATGAGCACCCCAACAGGACAGGTACACTAGGACATTGACCTTGGGTAATGTAAATTTGATGACAAGCACAATCTGCATATGACTGCAAAATGCTTAAAGATCCAGCAGGCCAGAATAAGATGCTTGTCTGGGGCAGGTGGTGCAGTGATGAATTGCAGGAGGAGACAACTCACAGTGCACAGCCCCTCCATGTTCCACCAGCTTTACCTCAGTTCAAGCAACCAGAGCATTGTAAGATAAGTGGCCTTCTGCCAACAAGGTGAGATGAGCAAAGAAGATGCAGACCAAAAGTTGTTGACAATGTGCAAAGTGATCATTGCTAATACTAATGAAAGGTTTGTCACTAAAAAGTAGCAGTACACCTGTGGTATAGGGGTGGCTGTGGGTTGTTGGGCAAATTGAAAAGATGTTAAGATACTTTATGTCAGCTTTAAAGGGAGCTTCAGGTGCACCCTTCACTTAGCACTAAGACACCAGTACAAACAGGCAAGGAAGAAGGACAAAGTTGGCCTGGCAGGGCTCTGTATAATCCTAAGGAAAATGTTCAGCAGCAGGCAGCATCAACCAGCAAAATACACCATTAACTTTGTTAAAGCTGCGGATAATGCAAAGCAGCACCAATATCAGGCAGGAGGGCTCCTGGCTACTGCACAGCTGTAGGTCAACATAGGGAGGCAGCTCAAATTCCCAGACACCATTGCAGTGATCATGCTCAGGCCAGACATCGTTCTGTGACAAGCGACAAAACAGGTTGTCCTGCTGAATTTGACTGCGCCCTGGGAAGATAGAGTGGTGGAGGCCTTCAAAAAGAATACTGTATGAGGGGCAAGCAAGCAAATGCCAAAGCATGGGATAGAGGAGTTGCAGCAAGAGATGTGTTAGAGGCAAAAGCGCAAAGGCATTGATTGCAATTTCTTGTCTGATTTACTGTAGACAAGAGATTCATCTTTTAAAAGGCCAGACCTCCCAATTCAGGTTGTGGCCAATTCTGATTTTCTTTTTATGTATGTATGATATCATGAATGACAATTTTTTTATCTTTTCTTAACAGAAACTTCTAATGGATTTGCAAAGTTAAACACAGATTACTAAACAATTGATATTTTCTGTTTTTCACATTTAAACAAATCTCAAAATAAAAGGAGGACATTGCATGTTTCTTTTGTTACATATTTTCAAACTGCTTCTTACAATGTTAGTGGATGGCCCCTTGAGGATGTAGCACCAGACCTGATTTGAAACTTGCAATCTCCAAATGAAAGAGCAAAAGAAATCTGTTGCTCCATTTTGGAACTTGAGTTTTCTTGATATCCGGCATGATCGGATATGTCTGGACTGATCAGCTTGTCACCAGTCAGGGCTGATCCAGATAAAAAACTGCTAACTGCTTGGCCAATGGATCACTATTTCTTTCATGTAAAACTAAAGTATAAACTTCTAAATAGTTGAATTTTTTTTTATTTTAATTAACTTTTCTTTTTCATTTCATGTGCTTTGTATTCATTGTCTATACCACTACAGTATATCAGTCCAGGGAACACACTCACTCACACACTGAAATTTGGAAATGTCAGATAGCCTACCCTTCTATTGTAGGGACTGTGGAAGGAAACCGGAGTACCCAGAGGAAACCCACCAAGTATGGGGAGAACATGCAAACTCCACACACAGACCCGAGGAAGGAATCAAACTCTGACCCCGGAGGGTCAAGGCCACAGTGCTAACTACTAGGCCACTGTGCTCAACTTGTTATGATGAAAAAGAAAACGTATAAGCAAAGTAATTTTTCTGTAAATACATGCTAACTGAAGGTACCCTTTAATGTCGTTCAGTTGGTCAGTACTTACAGTGGGCAAAATATGTTATGGTAATTCCAATGAGAGCAAAAAGCGTCATTTCAAATAAGCAGTAGACGGTCACAAAAAAAGATGCCAACAAAATGTGGAGACCTGAAAAAACAAAAATTTCCAGCTTATATTAAATCTGTTCATTTCTGACAGGTTCAAATACTAAAGTTAATTAATTATTTATTATTAAAAGCAAAATAAGTAAATATTTAGTTCAATTTATGCTTAAATGGTCTACCACTTAAAGATGATTGTACTCCTAACAATACTTACATCTTAAGGGTGTTCCTTTAAAAAAGTGCTTTTGTAGAAAGAGAACCATCATGAGTGCCATGATTAGAGGTGGCAACAGTGCAGGTGCAGCTATATTCCCATAGCATGGATTGTTCCTAACATCCCTTGAACAGATTTCTGAATGATGGAGGTGACCAGTGAGGTGACCAGTGTTTATGACTTTATTTAACTATTCAAAATTTTCTAGTTTTGAACTGCTTTTAAATAAACCATACTTACCCACATCATTTTTTATACGCTGGTGAAGAAAAAGAGCAAGCAGAGCACCATTTACTGTTTCGAGGCACACACTTGAATATATTCGCAGATCAAACTTAGCTGTGGAAGAATAATTGGAAATTTATTAATTAGCCAAACTATTTGTCACACTTGAAGGATTTCCCAGAGTAGGGTATAAAGTTTTGACCTCTTTTTCTCACTTCACATTGTGTCAGTAATAAATATACTGTAGACAGAATGATAGCTCTTCCACCATGTCATAAGCTTATACATAAGGCTAAATGGGGAACATCTCCACCATATTTAGTATTCAATTCAACAATTTTTAATCTTCACAAAGTCCTAAAACTTAACAAATAAAAAAGTAATTAAGTGCTAATAGAGGTCTAATGGGGCAAAAACATTTATTTTGTGTGGTTACTGTCCACCATTTTGTATCATAATGTTGAAATTACTAATTTGTCAAATATTTTAATTTTTAACAGTATAATGCATGTAATATAGAATTATTAAATAGGTAAAATCTAAATATATATGGTTGAGTAAATAAAGATTTAATAACAGACTCAGATTTTTCCTTACCTAAAATAAGAGCGCAGATGACAGACAGGACTATTACCAATGCCATTAGTGTTTTTATATGTTGAAATGTTGTGTGTGCCTGAATGATGTCATCAAGAAACACTAAAATAAATAAATAAATAAACAAATAATTCAACAGAAAAATCTGTAAATACGAATAGATGATATAAACTCAACAAGATATTTTAACAGCAGCAACTGAGGTCATTTTGTCTTTCCTGTAAGGAAGATTAAAAGTGTAAACTTCAATCTAAATTTTTCCTATCACCTATGGCCAAATCTTTACTTATCTAGTAGATAGAGCACGTTGCTGCATCAGGCCCCCATCACTGTTTATTAGTCTTCTTGTCTATAGTTTATGCCTGTTTCAGGCTCTACTCATTTGCTTGCCTCAGTGTCTAGTGTTTATTGCACATATTAATTAAAAAAAAAAAAAAATGCATTAGCTGTCTGCTTCATGACCCTGTGGGTTTGTCAATAAATATTTGTAGAAAATAATGTGAATGTATTTTTTTCATTTAATGATTTACTTACATGAACATGCAGCTACTGCTATAATCGAGTAGTAAAGAGGAACAGCCAAAGACATGACTGAGCTTTGCACACACTCTGTTAAGTAAATGACTGAAGTTATTCGTTTTGAAAACATAAAATTTAAAAGAAGTTTCATGAAAGCATGTTTCTTTAAGCTTCATAGGACCAAAAATCTAAAGTTGCACCTACTGTGTAATCTGTCAAGATAAGGAGCGGTCTTCATCAGCATAACAGGCCGTGCAATAATAACTGCTGAACAAATTACAATCTCTGAGGGACGACCTGTAGTAGGAAATCACACCAAAACTGCCTCATTAATTTAGTCTGTAAAAATAATACCTAATGCTAAGTATGGAAGAAATGAAAGTAAAGGACAGTGAACCGACATTCTTTTGACCACAATCCAAAAGCCAGACCAATGCAGATGCTTGGGCAGAGGATCATTGAAGCATGCATCATCATCATGCCCTTTTGAACAACTGGTAGAGAAATAGATTATTACACTAATATAAATACACAATTATTTTTCCAAAATATATACATAGTGTCTGGTAAAATACCTTTTGTCTTTAAATGGGTGATTGTAAGAACACCTGATCCTACTGCCAGCAACATAGCAACAAAGCACAGCGACAATACTGTTCTATCAAGTGAAGACAAACCTGTAGGAATGTGGCAATAAGTCATAAACATATAATGAATGATTTAAATGTAATCATCTTTACAAATTTCAATTAGAAAAACCTTAAATTTGCATGTTTTAATATCTGTAACCATATAGACCTGTGAGCGAAAAGATTTTTTTTAATTACCAATTCCTTGCAAAACTACAATGTTACGTGCTGAGATGTTCCTAGTATGGACCTCACACATGAACTCTCCATTATCTTCCATCCTCACATTCATCAGTTTTAGTGAGAAGTTTCCTTTGGGGATTTCAGAAGAAAATAAATAAACTCTTCCCTGATATCGCTCATGTGAGGAGTCTGGGAAGATCTCACTGTCTTGATAGAGCAGGACAAGGATGTCTTGATCCCTGTCAGTCTTTTTCCAGGTCACTTCCTCTATCTCACTGACCGGTACATGTGAATCTATGGAGCAATTCAGTATGACATCCTCACCCTCATGGGCAAAGACAACACGGTCTGCCCCTGTCATCACAAAATGCTCTGAAAGTATGCAGAAAATAAATATGGAAAAATATTTTAAAAATAGCAGAAAAGAAAAAAGAAAATGTGTGGTGTTTTCATATGTTTCCTTAAAATGGTTTAAACAAGCTAATAAAATAAATTGTATGAGTGGTATTAAAATTAACTGAAACAGAACATTTGAATTGTCACTTACTGATATCTTGAATTTCAATTATGGCTTCACTGGAGATCATTGTTTTGCTTGCATTTACGTGACATATGTAAACTCCAGCATCATCTTCAACCACTTTTGAGAGTAGGATGGAGAAGTTCCCTTTGGATAGCTCATCTGGGAAAACGTCAACTCTGCCTCTAAACTCCTGACTCTGGAGATCTGCTCTGCTTTTTCCATGCTGGAAGAGACTTACTACAGAGTCTGAATCCATTTTTCTCCATTCTACCTGCAGACCTTCCAGAGGCAGTGGGCTTTCACTAAAGCATGGCAGGAGAACTGAGCCTCCCAGCTGGGCCACAACCGGACCTGAGAGGCCATGGACATGGAGACCTGGATTAAGATTAAAAGAGTAATCATAGGCGGTGTCACTTCCTTATTCAAGAACTACAGAGTCAAATACAATATTTTCCAATTTGTAGGATGCATTCCCCTTTTTTAACAATAGGGAAACAATGTTAAATGTTGAATGTTTCAAGAATTTAATGATAAAATGACTTACCTCCAAGTCCAACAGAAGAAACAAACAGCAAAAACACCAACAAATCCATCTACAGTAGCTCAAAGTTTATTACTCCTGTTTCATTTGAACTCCCATACAATCTATTTGAACAAACCGACTTTTTTTTTTTTTTTTTTGCGTTGAGGACCTACAGTAGTACTGTACCTGGATTATTTTAAATTGTTTTTTTAAGGATCCAAAGGGCATTCTGCACCCAGTCCAGGAAGCAGCAACATGACTGCCAAGACTGTTTGTTCAGTTTGACTGCGCTCCTTAAAAGAGCTCATTAGAAAGGTGTTTAAAAATATTTAAAATACTGCTGCAGTTACAGTTTTTTAAATGTAGTCACTATTATACCAAACTATAAAGGCAAGATACACACATACACACACACACAGGTACAACATGGTCCATCATCTGTAAAAAAAATGAAAAATGCTATTAAACAGGATTGTATTACTGCGTAGTAATGTACTGTATTGCATTTTTTTATAAGAGGAATTAACAGTACTGTAAAATGGCACCTCTTTATAAAACATCCAGTGCAGGTCTATTAAAACTAATCCGTAAACCGCAATAATGTCTACATAAAATTACACTAACAGCCATCACAGACAGAATGATTTATGTTTAACAATAAAATCTTTTAGAATAGTGAACATATACAAGGCTTTTTCTTTATATACTACAGGATTTATGAGTTACAAGTAAATATTAAATAATAATTTAAATAGCATTATTTTTATGTTTTTTTGGCATTGGTAAAAATATGGTAAAAATAATCACAATCATTAATAGCAGCTGTAGTGCAGATGGAATTAAATACTTTTGTTTGCTTCAATCATTTTTTTAAACCAACTTCAGATTAGTGAATTTAATATGCTTCACACAGGGCCACATCATTGTGACCTCCTTGTTACTGATTATTTATTATAAGCACACACCTCAAAATTTAAAATTCCTTTATTTATTTATTTATTTACTTACTTATATTTTGAGCATTTAATTTATTGTGTTGTGATGTGTTAAATAGCAGCACATTTTAAAAATATTGCCATTTAAAGAAAAAAAAGAAAAAAAAAAAAAGAAAATGGAAGTTTTGAATGTAAAGTACTTGGAAGACATCAATAGATAAATGACATACCCATTTAAAATACCCATTTCTAAAAAAAGAGATTAGGCTAATAATTTTTTTTTTAACTCATTATAATTGCAAAAATGTAAAAAGAAGAAAACCAAATGTAGATAAACAAATATGAGTTCATAACATACCCTATTTCCAGAAAACTGAAGATTATACGTTTGTCTACGTGCTTATTAAGACAGTGATTTCTTTAGAAGTGTCTTTATTAACACTGAATACTGGTGAACACCCACTGTACAAACTTGTATTTGTTAACACAATCTCTTTATAAGGCACCTTTCTGGAAGCATTTGAGAGACATGGAGCAACTGTATAGTTCATTATGTTTATTACATCAGATACTGTAGGTCCGGCAGGCTGGGCTGAAAGACTTTCAGTCTCTGGAGAAAAAAAACTTCCTGGACAAAAACATCACACCATTAAACAGTTCTCAACATTTGTGTTTCTTTTTTTGTGCTCTTGCATGCTATCACTTTTTTCTATAATATGCAAAATAGTAATAAATGTGCTTTTAAAATGTAATACTGAATGAGTGTCACTGAAGTATCACTGAGTAACACTGAGTTAGTTTTTAATTTTTTTTTTTAAAAACATTTTTTAAAAACATTTTTTACTCAAAATAAACAGATATAAAACAAATCAAGTAAAGTCACATTTGAATACAAATAAATTACATTTTGCGGTTCATACCTCAGGGGCTGTTAATCTCTCATCTTGAAATAGATTTATTTTCTTACTTAAAATAACAGTGTGATTTTCTGGAAAGGTCTGTCAATTGTTTTTTATTACAATTAATAGGCATTTATAGACAAGATATATTAAAATTAAAAAGAGAAAATTTACCTGTCTCTCATTCTTATCCCTATAGCATAAATAACACAACTTCAGACAAATCTGTATAACGTCTACACAGATATGAATTTGGAAGATCTTTTCCCCCATTCCTTTAGTCTATTTTTATTAGTTTTGTTCATTTTCCCTTAAATAAGAAGGTGGTTTTGTAAATAGTTTTAACCACTTTAGTTTTAAGTAGTTTTAATATTTTTCTTGTTAGTTTCTGTAAATGTATACACATAATACATTGCAAAATTACAAAATAATACAGAAATACCTTTTTTTTTTTTTTTTTAAATCAACAAAAAATATTCGCATCAGCCCATGACATTTCAGTGCCATGCCACCAGAGGGCACCCTTACCAGAAATTCTAGTGGCACCTCCCTTGTTAGACATACAGATTTTTTTATTAATGCACAAGATGAGGACGAATAATTATCAAACTCACTTGGTAAATGTTTTGGATGGTTGAACAAACATGTTGCTGCCAAAATATGGATCAGTGGTGTGAGAGCCAAATATCCAGCATGACCTACAGTATAACATCATTCATGTATATTATTTATGTTGTTTTTAAGAAACTTTTACCAACCAATTAAGAAAAGTGTATGTGTAACCTTGTAATTTTCCTGAAGGAGAAAAGTGTCCTTGTTCTGGATTTCGTCTCAGTTTCCAACATAACAGACAAATCAATACTATCCATGCGACTATAAACATTAGACATTCGGCTACAATCATGCATCCTGAAATTAAAAAAGAAAAAAACTTTAAATGACACACAGTCATGCACAGATGTAAATGGATTTTAAATATATTCATATAATTTTTTCATTCAACAGTTTGGTTATAATGAAATAAAGTCATAAGAAATTAACCCTTTAAATAAAATAATGTACCACTAACAAAGATTTTATAATATTTGTACATTTACATGCAATTGATATTTTTCTCATTTCTTTTTAGGTACTTTCCCATTTTAATTAAAAAAATAATAATTCCATCAGGCTGTATTAATGAATGACAAAGCAACGTGCCCACCTGTAAAAGTAAAATAAATATATAGCATGTTCATATAATATGAACAGTTTTTTAGTTTATAAAGACTTCTTGTGCCGGTTATGATACTTACCTCTGAAAGGCTTTCCTTGAAAAAAGTGCTTTTGTAGAGTGAGGACCATCAACATCACCATGATCAGTGGTGATAAAACACAAAAACGGCTCAGTCATGGCTGAAAAGTCCCAAGAGGTAAGTAAGGTTGTGAAGCAGATTGAACAGACTTGACTGAAATAAGCATAGAACATACAGTACAGTCAGTGATGGCCACTGAATGGTCTCTATTGTTACTGAAATTTATATATTATTATTCTTTTTATTTGACCGCAAATCTCAAAGACTAATGCTTATACCTCATTTTTGTTTTCTTCTGTTTTAGAGACATTGGGTGGTGTCTCACTTGCATTCTGTCTTTCTGTCTTCTATGTTCTCTCTCACAAACTAAAGGGCTTTTCCATATAACATGCAGGTGAGGTCAAGAGAATTTCCCATTAACGCTACCAGTATTTTACAAAGCACTGTGCACAATCTTATTTACACCTAGGGAAAATTTAGCATAGCCAATCTGGTCCATGAGAACACAGGGAAATACTTTACCACCATACTGGTAGAGGAAAAATCAAAGTAAAGTATATGACAAGCATAATCCAGATGGAGACAAATGGCCTGCTCTGGTGTCCCTAATGGGAGCAGCCAAAAGAGGAAGGCGATGGAGAAACCATATCACCTAATAAAACCGCACTGGTGAAAATCACCACTGCAAACATTGTCAGTAATGTTACAGTGTGTCCTGCTAGTCTCTGTATCCAGGCGAATCTTCCAAAAAATTTAAACAAGAGAGGAGAAAAAAGATGTGCACTGTAATGCGGTTTGCATTAATTATTTCAAAATTATTTATTATTTAATAATTTTCAAATGTAACCATTTATCTTTATTTCCAGCAACTTTTGCACTGTTTTATGTTTATAACTTTATATGTAGCTTTACTACATTACCTCAGTGTAAACTTCCATGAACATGTAGACATTGTCACAGTTGTATGGTAAAGTGGAACAGCCAAACACCTCACTGCTTTTTTCAAGCACGCTGTAAAATAAAAAAAAAGTCAATACTACTAATCAAACAAACAAACAAATAAAAAGTTTTACTAAAGGCAAAGAAATATAAATATGCATGCTGTCATTGAGTTTTAGAGTGCTTAATATAACCATTTGGTAAACTGTCGAGATAAGGAGACGTCTTCAGCAGCATGACAGGCCACAAGATACTGACAGTTGAACTAACGATGACCTCAGAAGGAAACCCTATAATACAGAGGAATGAAACCATCAAAATTAAATGGGTCCTATTTGTTAATAGAATAGGAAACTGGTCCTGGATTTACCTTCTTCTGACCACGAGCTGAACACAACAAACATGCAGATGTTTAGACAGAGGATCAGAGAAATGTGCATTTTCATATCATTTGTGGTAGTATCTGAGAAAAAGATAAGATATTTTTTACAGCATTATAAGATGTAGGAATAATTATTTATAGGTTGATAAAATACCTTTGTTTCTCAGCAGGTTAAAAACGGGACGACAAAATCCGACTGCAAGTAACACAGCACGACACCAGTATTGATATATGGAGTGCATTAAAACCTGGGAATACATCAGGAATGATAAACAATTAGTAAAAAATCATTTGTTTTTTAAAAACAGTATCATTGATTTGCCAGATATCTCACATACCTGTAAGATATGTAATTACATGGTACATGGGTCAGTTTTCAGGGCGGGGAGGTTCTGGAGAAATGCTCAGGTTCCAAAGACAATGTTTATATAGGGAAAGTTCAGCTTTACCCCTTTAACTATCAGGGATTATGTATCACACACCTTTGAGGTGATATTTGGACAACATGATGGTTTATAAGTCATTGAACCAATTATTAATCTAGATTTCTAAATCTAGAGTTATTTATTATATCTTATTTTACAGAGGCATCTCTGCTAGAGCTACAAACAAAGCTCCAGATAATACAAATCTAAATAAATTTCAACAGGTACAGTATATGCTGAGGCATGTAGTGCACGGCTGTGCTTAAAGATTTTTTTTTTTTATTATTATTCCAGTTTCTTATACTGTTTTAAGGACTTTGAGTTTTAGTTTCTAACCCACCTAGTTTCAGCTGTTCCTCCACTTTTTCAGTGTGTACCTTGGTTTAGCTTGCTGTTAAAAAAAAACCTCACTGCATTTGTGATTAAAACCTCACAACCTGTCACAAACAGCTGGTTTGTGACACTAACCCTAAATAAAGATCAGCTATTTCTAATTAGGAATTTTTTGACGGCTTTCTGTTTTTTTTCCAGTTCCTTGACTTGCTGGTCAGTGGAGGTAAAGAGAGGTAGAAACAAATTCCTTATGTAATTATGCACAACCATCAAGATCATAACAAGCTCTCAAAGCAAATGGCGGCTATTACAGATTTTATCACATTTTATAGTATGCGTTTCTAGGTCACAGTTAAGGTGGCACCAATTGTGAAATTTTGGGTCAATAATTTTTCTGGTTACAGCTCCTGCTTTTTTTACATAATACATCTTCAAGTGCATGTTGTAATAATGAAAAGCTTGGTACATTGGCACCCCACCCCCCTTTTTAACAGAAGAAGAGTAATCTAATTGACCCATACTCTGAGCTTTTTCCTGTCACATATTCCCATTCCATAGTAAACGTAGTGTCAAGGATACTGGACTTGGGTAGACAAAGGGGTTTTATTTTGTCAGGTTAAAGGTACAATGTAGAAATCGCTACGAAAGGGAATTTTTTGCTTTCTGTGCTAATTGGTTATCCTGGAGCTATTGCTAAGAAAAGGCTCCCAGCTTCTTCTTCATTGCTCACATCACACCACATTAGAATGTGATGGCAAAGGGGGCTGCTTTTGGTGGTATTATTGTTATTAGGTTATATACTGTAGTTATAGGTGTTTATACCTATTGGATATTTGCCAAAGCTGCACCCAGGGGATAGGCTACTGTTGATCTAGTTGTACTACAAAACAGTGCTGATAACAATGTACATGTGATACAGTGGTGCATCCTTAGTTACAGTGTGACTTCGTGTTACTGTAATTGTATCGACATTTGAGCACACGCACCCAACAAGGTAGGCTGATGCTGAAACCGCACCTTTGGCAGTTATCCTTGAAAACGTAATTCATGCAAAGTATGTTTAACCAGTATAGTTCATCAGAGGGACAACCCATGTTAGATGTTTTGGAGATAAAGTCAGAGAGGCCAGATTGAGGTGGTTTGGACAT
>JAOVVA010099860.1:0-12022 GCA_028565275.1 Leiocassis micropogon | reverse complement strand
AGGATAGGGTTAGATGGAGGCAAATGATTCGCTGTGGCGACCCCTGAAAGGGAACAGCCGAAAGACAAAGAAGAAGTGATATTACCACTCAAAACTTTGTCCTGCAGTATGACATTAAAGTCATGGTTAACATCCCATTCAACCACATCATTATATCACAAAGTGGAGTAACCAGAATTGACCTTTGCCTATAGACAAATAACATATAGTTTTAACTAACTACATTAACAAATAAATAATTGAAAATACAACACAGAAATGAAACCACTCATTTCCACTCTGTATGCAAAGTAACAAAGTGTACTTTTCACCTCATAATGAAAAATGATCTCTGATTATTATGATGCCATTACTAAAACTGTCATGAAATATCACTTTAGGATCAATTCCAATAAAAGAGAAATTCATTTGCATCAAATATATGTAGAAAACAAAACTAATATTGTGATCTGATCATTATAAATCAGATTAATCAGTCAGCATTGAAACTCCAGGACAATGCATCTTTTTGAGGAACACTGCAAAGATAAAATCCTATTATCTAAGAGAGAGTGAGTGTGTTTAAAGTGATGATCTCTGTACCATTAAATGATAATGTTTGAGCTGTGATACTTTTGGGAAACTCAACCTTGAACCTTTCCCTGCTCAATCAAAACAGGGAAGGAACATGATATAAGTATAACTGAGATGACTTGGAAATTATCCTCCTCCTTATAATATTTGATGCTAAACTTAAAATCTCTGATTCAGTCTCACTATTAGAGGATGTATCTTACTGAGGAGCAGGTCATGTGACTGCTAGAGAGATTATCTTACTTCAGTGTCTCCAGTTTACAGTGAAGATTCTCCAGTCCAGCAGAAAGACACTTCACTGCTGAGACTCTGAGTTTATTCCCAGACAGATCCAGTTCTCTCAGATTGGAGAATTCAGAGCTGAGCACTGAGGCCAAAGCTGTGCAACCTTTCTCAGTCAGATAACACTCCTTAAAGCTAAAGGAAAGACCACAATGCATGATGCAATAATAGTATACACTATCAAACAGGTTATTTTTGAAATTAGAAATGTAAAAACATGCACGTGTGTGGGTGTAAAGCATCTTTTTTTGTGTATGTGTACGTGTGTGTGTGAGAGAGAGAGAGAGAGAGAGAGAGAGAGAGAGAGAGAAAGTCGTCCTTTTTACGTGCGCGTATACTGTTTATTATAACACGTGTGTACGCATGTAAAGCAAAAGCAAGTCTCCTTGCACTGATTTCGCTAATGTGTGTGCGCGCGCATCATTAGACACTGTGCCCCTTCCCTCCACCTCTCGCCTTCACACACACAAACACACACACACACACGCTCTAACGGAAACACTGTTCTGTCACAATATTTTTACTTTACACTTGAGGGTCATTAGAGAATTTTCTTGTTATGTTTCCTGATGAAGCAGTGTTACATACACACACACAAACACACTAAGGGAAACACTTATCTGTCTGTATTTATTTTTACTTTTTTTCCAAGGTAAAGTTAAGGTTAATTTATTTAGAAGTTATTTTTACTTTATATTTTGTATTAATTATCTTTATATATTTCTTTTTTTGGGTTGTGGAACGAACAAGCTGAGTTTCTATTATTTCTTAAGGGGAAATTAACTTATATACCTGTTATGATATACGAGCACACTTCCAGAACTGATTATGCTCGCAATCCAAGGTTCCACTGTACATGTTTTTTGTTACCTAGGTTGGACTAATAAAAAGGCCTACTGGCTGGTTGTTCTACTAGGTGCATACAGTAAATGTGACCCTTCATATCAAGTCAGATCTTAAGTTACACAGGTTAGTTTTGCTCAACTTGGTATCACAATGGAGCTTACTGAACTAGAAATCTGTAAATATGCATAACTCAGATCACCCAAAAATACTTAATAGCTGATTTGATGTGATTGGTCACAAATAAGCTTGAGTTAGTCCAAGATGAAGCAGCCAGTGTCATTAATAGAACCAGAAGGTATGACCATATTAGGCCTGTCTTATCCACACTGCACTGGTTTTCAGTTAAATCAACATTACAATATTGCTACTGACTATTAAGCACGAAATGGTCCTACGCCACAAACCCCCCAAAAAACTTTTGTTATTTTATGATCTTTAATGCCTAATTTAATGAAAGGATGCATGCTACAGTACTTGTTGGTAACTCATATAATGGAGACTAGAGCACTCCCAGAGTTTTTTTTTTGTATTGCAGACACAGAGTTATAGAACAGCTTTCTAATTAGTGTCTATGACTCAGATACAGTCTTAGTGTTTAAATCTGAACAGAAAATGTATTTGTTTACTGAAAGATTTTGAATAGATTTTTCCTTAGGTAAAGGAGCAGATCTCTGGGGCACAGAAATTTAGTTTTTTTTATTCATTGGAATGTTTAGATCCTGTCTTTATCTGGTTTTAAATGACAACTTTATAGTTAAGGCATGTCCCCTTTGAATTTTTCATGATGCCAAATAGATTGTTTTATATTTGTGATTTATTTGCACAGTAAAAACTGTGCTTGTGTTTATGTATTTTGTAAGGGGTTGCATGCAAGGATAGTGTAACAGTGTGACAGCACATTACTTACTCGGCTTTTCTGGATGCTGCAACCACAGGCAGGAGCTTCGGAAGAATCTCATCTGATGTCCAGCATTTCTTCCATCTGTTGATATACTTATTAAGAACAAACACATCCTGATCCTGTACTGAGTTCAATAATATAAATACCAGAGCTGACCACTGAGAAAGTGAAAGTTTCATCCATTTAAATCTTCCAGTGTGCAAGTAGCGCTGGATTTTCTCAACAAGAGAATGATCTTCCAGTTCATTCAGACAGTGGAACAGATTAATGGATTTCTCTGTTAAGGGATTCTCCCTGATCTTCTTCTTAATGTATTGAATAGTTTCCTTTTTGTTATTAGAGCTACTTCTTTTTTGTGTCACTATGGTTGGTAAGAGGATCTGATTGGACTCTTGTGAAAGACCCAGAAGAAAGCGAAGGAAAAGGTCCAAGTGTCCATTTTTACTGTGTAAAGCCTGATCTACAGCACTCTTGTGTACATCTGAAATTGTGATTAGACTAAGCTTGATCATCATTTTAGAAAACAGACTCTGCTGAAAAACATTTCTCTGTTCATTCATGAAGGTCAGGTGCACATACAGAGCTGCAAGGTACTCCTGAATGCTCAGATGAACAAAGCAGTACACTTTACTCTGGTGAAGCCCAAATTCCTCTCTGAAGATCTGTGTACACACACCTGAATACACTGTTGCTTCTGTCACATCAATGCCACATTCCTTCAGGTCTTCCTCATAGAAGATCAGGTTTCCTTTCATCAGCTGCTGAAAAGCCACTTTCCCCAGTTTCAGAACCATTTCTTCATCTGTCTCTCTGCTCTTTGTGTACTTTTTCTTTATGATGTTTGTCTGAATGATGAGGAAGTTTGTGTACATTTGAGTCAGAGTCTTGGGGATCTCTCCACTTTCTGCTTCACCCAACATTCTCTCTAGAACAGTGGCTGAAATCCAGCAGAAGACTGGGATGTGGCACATGATATAAAGGCTTCTTAATGACTTCAGGTGTGTGATGATTCTGTTGCTCAGGCTTTGATCACTGACTCTCTTCCTGAAATATTCCTCCTTCTGTGGGTCATTGAACCCTCCTACCTCTGTGACTCGGTCGACACACTCAGAGGGGATTTGATCAGCTGCTGCTGGTCTGGAGGTGATCCAGATGAGAGCAGAGGGAAGCAGATTCCCTTTGATTAGATTTATCAGCAGCACAGGCACTGATGCTGATTCAGTTACATCACACAATCTATCTGTGTTCTGAAAATCCAGAGGGAAACGACACTCATCCAAACCATCAAAAATGAACAGAACTTTGCCCAAGCTGGAAATGTCTGTTTCTTTTATCTCTTTTAAAAATAAATAAAGGAGCTCCATCAGACTCAGTTTTCGATCCTTCATCAAATTGAGCTCTCTGAAAGGAAGTGGAAATATGAGATGAACATCCTGATTTGTTTTCCCTTCAGCCCAGTCTAGAATGAATTTCTGCACAGAGACTGTTTTTCCAATGCCAGCGACTCCCTTTGTTAGAACGCATCTGATAGGTTTGTCTTCTTTAGATAAGGGCGTAAAGATCTCACTGCATTTGATTGGTGTTTCCTCTGTTGCTGATCTCCTGGATGCTTCCTCGATCTGTCTCACCTCATGTTCATTATTGACTTTTCCACTGTCTCCTTCTGTGATGTAGAGATCTGTGTAGATCTCATTAAGAAGTGTTGGGTTTCCCTGGTTTGTTATTACCTCATATACATGCTGAAAATTCTTTCTCAGATTTGATTTGCATTTCTCCGGAATTTCAGTTTCAGCAGATGAAGAGTCACACCTGTAATATGGTAAAGTGAGAAACAAAAAAAGAAAACAAATAAAAACTCTTATGTCAGCCTAATGTATGATGTATGTTTTAGAAAATGAATCTACAGTACATGAATACTGTTTGATTAGGATAGCAGGAAATCATAGCGAATGGGAGTCACTGTCATGGTCATAATCTTACCCTAGATCTATGATAACTTTGTGTTTTCTTCCATTTTCATTATCCTTCAGGACACTGTGGGCAACCCAGAATCAAATCCTGTATTTATCTTCTCCACTATATATATTTATTTATTTAAGATACATAAGAACGTATATACGAAACTGGAGAACAGTTTATCACAGTTACGTTTATTATTTAGTAAAAGAAAAAAGTACTGCATGCTTAATAAAACAATAATTCTAGTACTTTACTACATTTAAAGCAAGAGTCAAAATAGATGTCAAAGTCTCTGTTATGTTTTAGGTCACACTGGTGACACCACACATCCAAAAAATATATGAGCCCAGGACCCCAGCTTCTCTAGCCACAGTAAGGCTAGTAACTTTTTCCAAGATAAGTCTTGAGCATAGTGTATTTTTAACATTAGTTATAACCTTATGACAAAAATAAACTAATCACACTTTTATTGTTAATTGTGTTCTATTATAATTTTATAACTGGGTTTATCTCTTATTAAAAGCTGAGACTTATTACACACCACTTATTACACTCTACACTGATCATCACATTCTCGCTGATGCTCCAGTACTGCTCAACTGGTCCCAACATCTTTCGGGCATCTGGTTTTCTGTTGTGGCACCTGGGTGCTGGAATTAACCCTTTGTAGATGTCCATACTGCTAAGTCTCTGGCAATCTTTAAACAATGTCTTAAGACCTGTTTTTTTTTTTTTTTTTTTTTTTTTAGAAATAAGGGTTAATTCTCCCAACCCCTCACCAAATAAATTAATATACTGTATATATCAATAATATAAAAAAATTACTTCTTTTCAACATTTGGTCCATCTAGTCAGTACCATAGTTAACCGCTGTAAGGATATATTTATTGATGGAGAAGCACTTATGTAAGTCGCTCTGGATAATAGCGTCTGCCAGATGCCAATTAAATTAATATTTCTATCTGGCTAGATTAAACATGGTTTCAGACAAGCTGCTTTAACCTGCAGTAAATTCGTGGCCATAAGTAACTGGTAACATTATATTAGGATCTATTAATTATATGTTGGTATGTCATACTTATTATTTAAATCATAGTAATGAGATAAGTAGTATTATTCTTTATATTATTTCAATTATTGGGACTAGCCTTGACCTTTCCCCAATACACAGTATAGAGTTTAGTAAGAGTGATTACCTGTCTCCAGGTGAGGGCTCTCTATCATTGAATGTAACAAGAAGATCCATGGATGCCTCACTCTTTATGGAGACAAAGCTCGGTAATGGCGAGTCTGATCTTGGTATCTGGGTCAGACTTCCAAAAATGTACACACAAATTATCAACAACTTTAAATAATTAATGCCCTAAACATTTACTATGTAACCCAATTACCATATTATCATTTTTTTAACCATAAGCTGTTACCGTTCTTCTGATGAGGGGTCCCCATCATGTCTGAATGTAACAAGAAGATCCATGGATGCATCACTCTTCATAGAGACACAGCTGGTTAAAGGAGAGTCAGATCGTTCAATCTGGGATGTACTGCCCCACAGATACCAAAATAAATATATTTTTTAACTTCTCTATATTGATTTACACCAGAAAACACACATTCTGCAGTGACCCAAATGTTTATACAGTATAGACTATGGCATTGTAACTGGAGCTTTAACCAGAGACCCATCTATTTCATTCTTCTAGGCCAATTACTAATTAGTAATGTGTCTTTGATGAAGAATTTATTTGTATTCTCATAATAAAACATGGACTTTTAAATACTTTTACATTTTCTCCAAACTGGTGTTTACGGTTTATAGGTCTTTCCCCTAGTCATAAAAAAAGAAGTAAAATTAGAGTAAATAAGTCCTCCAGAGTCTAAAACATTAAGCAATATTACCCTAGAGGTTGTGCTGTTCTATTGAATATCAGCACGGCTGTGATGCAGTTATACACAAGGGCGCAACCCGAGTAATAAAGAAATTACAGTTGTGCTGATATTTAGTACGACAGCACAACTATGAGTGTGATGTTGCTTTTATACAACAGTTCTGCAAATACCATTTATAATCAACAGGGTATGATTTGGACTGAAGAGCGTAGACAGGAGTGCAGGAAGAGGTAGCGTAAGGTGAAAGTAGAGGTTGGCAAAGGCCAAACAAAGAGCATATGAGGACTTGTATGCTAGGTTGGACAGTAAGGAGGGAGAGGTGGATCTGTACAGGTTGTTGGCAAAGAGGTAGAGATGGAAAGGATGTGCAGCATGTTAGAGTGATTAAAGATAGGAACGGAAATGAACTGACAGATGCCAGGAGTGTGATGGGAGGATGGAAGGAGTACAGTACTTTGAAGAGTTGATAAATGAGGAAAATGAAAGAGAATGAATAGTAGAAGAGGAAACTGTTGTTGGGCAGGAAGTAGCGAGTGACGTGAGGAAGGCATTAAAGAGGATGAAGAGTGGAAAGGCTGTTGGTCCTGATGACATACCTGTTTAGGTATGGAAGTGCTTAGGAGAGGTTGCAGTAAAGTTTCTGACTAGTCGGTTTAACAAGATTTTGAAGAGTGAGAGGATCCCAGAAGAATGGAGGAGAAGTGTATTGGTGCCAATCTTTAAGAACAAGGGGAATGGGCAAAGCTGTGGCAATTACAGATTAAGCTGATGAGCCATACGATGAAGCTTTGGGAAAGAGTAGTGGAAGCTAGGTTAAGGGCAGATTTTATGCTTTGAGGATGCTGACAGAGAAGTACAGAGAAGGTATTATGGAGTTGCATTGTGTCTTTATAGATTTAGAGAAAGCGTATGACATGATGCAGAGAGAGGTGTGATATTGTATGAGGAAGTCTGGAGTGGCAGAGAAGTATGTTAGAGTGGTGCAGGACATGTATGAGAACTGTAAGACAGTGGTGAAATGTGCTGTAAGTGTGACAGAAGAATTCAAGGTGGATGTGGGTCTGCATTTAGGATCGGATCTGAGCCCCTTCTTGTTTGCTATGGTGATGGACAGGATGACAGATGAGGTTAGTCCCCATGAATTATGATGTTTGCAGATAAAAGTGTGCTTTATAGCGAGAACAGGGAACAGGTGGAGGAAAATCTAGAAAGCTGGGGGAATGCTCTGGAAAGCAGAGGAATGAAGGTTAGTCATAGCAAGACAGAATGCATGTGTGTGAATGAGAAGGACCCAAGTGGAATGGTGAGTCTATAGGGAGCAGGACTTTAAGTACTTAGGCTCAACAATCCAGAGCAACACAGAGTGTGAAAAGGAGGTGAAAAGGCATGTACAGGCAGGTTGGAACGGGTGGAGAAAAGTTTCAGGTGTGTTACAGTATGTGACAAAAGAGAATCAGCGAGAATGAAAGAAAAGGTGTATAAGACAGTGGTGAGACCAGCGATGCTCTATGGCTTAGAGACAGTTCAGGGGTTAAATCCCAAATAGCGTTTAATGGAAATGGAAAAATGGAAGCTGTTATCTGTCTCCAGACGAGGAGTCTCTATTTTTTAATTAAAGAGGAGAATCCATGGATGCCTCATTCTTCATGGAGACTGCTTTAAAAGTTGCCCTAAATTATTTAATACTGTTTGGTCCCAATTCTTAATTTCACTATTGAACTACACAGTTGTTTTTTTATCATGCAACTTCAAGCAGTTAAGAAAACTTTGATCATATTCATAGATGATTTTTTTCCTAACCACATTTCTTTAGTGAAGTTGACACTTCAGCACTATCCTTCCAGGGTTTAATGCTCTGGATAGTTTTTTCTTCTTCTTCTTTGTTGTTTAACAGCAGTTGGAATACAGTAGGTTACATTACCGCCAACTTTAGATCTCATTCTCCCTTATCTTCCCGGCCTCTTAAAGCTGATTTTCCAGCCCAGCCTTCCTTCAAAACGTCTTTCTTCCTTGATCTTGTCTTGACTTGTTTTGTGTCTTGAACTCTCAGCACCACTCTTTGTCTTTAGTTGGAGTTTTGTAAGTTACATCACCACCACCTACAGTATAGATCTCTCTCTCTTGTCAGCTTCCCTGCCCTTGCAAGACAGCTTTCCAATCCAGTTGTCCCCAAAAAATAATAAAAAACAAAAAAAAATTTTAATTTGTACATTTTATAATTTTGTAATTTCGTTCCTTCCCTGATCACTGACTTCCCATTCTCGTGGACAGTTCTTAACCCAATTCCAGTCATATAAACAATCTCTGTAGTGAATGTCTTTGCTTGATGCAGGACAATAATTTGATTATTATGAAACCAGTAACATCTTTTCCCCGACAGGATGCATCTTCTGATATGATTGGTTAAGAATTGAGTTGAAAGGGTTGAAAGAACTGTTACCAGCAGAAACATTAATTACTGCTGTAATTATTCAGATGGCAAGGTGGCTAAGTGGTTAGCACTGTTACCTTGCACCCCCAGGTTCCGGGTTCAACTAATGCCTTGAGTCTGTGTGCATGGTGTTTGCATGTTGTCCCTATGCTTGGTGGGTTTCCTCCGGGTACTCTGGTTTCCTCACACAGTCCAAAGATATGCAAGAATTGCCGTTTCCAAATTGTCCATCATGTTTGAATGAGCGTGTGAGTGTGTGTGTGTATTTGTGTTTGCGATTGCCACCCTGTCCACGTCGTGCCCTAAGTCTCGTAGGATAGGAATAGGATATGTTTGTTTGTTTGTATTCTGTATGTTCTCCAAATTGACTTACCCCTCAAAAAACATGCCCTACTGTGTTTAGGAAGAGTAATTACTTGTTACCAGATGATAGGTCCCTATCTTGAAATGTAAGAGGAAGGTTCATAGACACATCACTCTCCATGGAGACACAGCTGGGTAGTGCTGAGTCTGGATTGTTTATCTCAATTATACTTTACAACAATATGCACGTAAAATTTAAAAAGTATTTTTATAAATGGTTTATAAAACCTTATCAAACACAAACATGATTTTCCCATTTTCATCAAGGTAATGTTATTTTTGTTCACCTCCTCTGCTTATAAATCTACACTTTGTATCCCCATTCATAATTCCTTACAGCACAAACAACACTTAAAGCAGAATACTGTATCGAGATCAGTACACTGAAATAAATGGCTTAAATAGTTTATGATATGGTTTCCACACATATGTATCTACACGGCAGCTTTTACCTTTGTCCAAATGATGAGGCACCATCTTTGTCTGTAAGTGGAGGATCCATGGATGGCATTTACTTTTCATGGAAATGCTGGGTAAAGATGAGCCAAAAGTGGTAATCTGGAGTACACTGTCACCCACAACACAAAACCACACAAAACATAAGCAACTTTATCTCTTCACTCATATACATCTACAGACACCAGAAAACAAAAACATACTGCATTCTGTCTATCAGCCAAGACTCCACCAATACCCCACCACTTTTTATTTGTCATCAACCTTCTTCTTATCCTCAACACCAGATTAGGAAAGCTTTGGATCAGAGAACTACTGTATATTGCTGCACCCCTTCTTCATAGATAATAACATAGTGTTCATTTGGGCTACTGATTATATAGATTATATTCAAAAGAAAACTTTTTGCAATGAACTATAGACATAACATTTTGGTATATGTAATTAAACTCATACTATAATATGTAAATAATGTAACTGACATTAATATCAATGTAACATGCACCAGCCAGCCAGTGTTGTTTTGTTAGT
This sequence comes from Leiocassis micropogon, assembly GCA_028565275.1. Classification (NCBI taxonomy): domain Eukaryota; kingdom Metazoa; phylum Chordata; class Actinopteri; order Siluriformes; family Bagridae; genus Leiocassis; species Leiocassis micropogon. Next base: position 1,790 of record JAOVVA010099860.1, on the reverse strand, counting down.
GCTGTTTGTGTACTACATTCTGTAAAGCTCATCACGAGTTCTTAGAGACCTCAAGTACACTAACCGCCGCACCTCAGTCCACTTATATACACTATATAACAGTCACTAGCGTTTACTTAAAATATACATAAATATGTACCTATTATAATAATAATAATAATAATAATAATAATAATAATAATAATGCAAAATGAACATTCTTAAAAATAAAAAAGTACCATGTTGTTATGTATTTAGAGTTTTACAAGGGTAATACTACAGTACGTTGGCCACAGGTAAGTTTTCACCGCCCTGCTATGTGTAACGCCTGGGGACAGCTAGCACCGTTTTGAAGTATGTGTCGACTATGACAAGTTAAAGCCTTTAGAGGAGTTTTTTTTTTTTTTTTCATTTAACCATTTTTATTTTACAGAGAGCAATAAATCAGGTGTAAATATAACGTTGGTATTTAGCTCAGGCGAGACTCGGACCGCTTCCCTGATCCTTTCCGTGTTCAAGACAAAACATTTCCCGCTGTAGACTCTGCAACTCCAGAACCTGTTATTTTTCCTTTTTCCTTATTTCATGCACATTAATCCACGATGTAAACACTTTTATTTTTTTTTGCCTCAAATGTTTAAAAGAAAACGAGGGAAATATATCTTACCGTAAACACCTGCCGCTCATAAAATAGCGTCGAGGATCAAGAAGACTTTTCACTTTCACTTTCTCATTTCAGACGTATGAACTTTGGATTGTATTACATAATACCAGTTTACATAACACATGATTAGAACGTAGGAACGGATACAGTGTGTATGTTTATGTTCACCGTTTTCTGTTTTGTAGTTTTCTTTTTCTTTCGAGTGAAATATTATATTTGTCATTTTCGCGATGTTATTTTGATATGAATGTGAATTTGCATAAGCAAAAATAGTTTAGTTGCACACTTTATTTAGTATATACTGTATATTGAAACAACATGTTTCAACTGAGCATTGTAAAATAACTCCGACGGGGTTAATTTAAAGGATATCATTTAAAATAGATGTTAATATAAAATAAAGTTCTATAGTTTTATTTATATGAGTTTTGAGGATTGCAGTTGTATTAATTTAAAACCTGAAGAAGCTAATTCGGTAATACTACAAGACAACACATAAGAAACTAAATAGTAAACCTATGTTTTTGTTTGCTTGTTTGTTTGTTTTGTTAATTGTTTTTTTTAATTGCTTCATTTTTTTAGAGGTAGATCTGCTTGATTATGTTATGTTATTGCTATAGCAATATGATTTGCCACTAGATTTATTCATTTAAAGTAACCGTTGTAATACAGCCTGGTTTTAAGTGAACCCGGTTATTATTATTATTATTATTATTATTATTTATTAATATTTTAATAACGTAATATGGGCGCCACTAGACCCCTTTTCTATTCCTTGGTCGAATTTTAAAAAGCGTTTCTATGTGGCAGTGGATTAAGTCAGACGGATAATAACGGGAAATAATAACATTTTGTTTTATTCTACAATACAGTTTAACCCAGACTACAATGAGATGCACCCTGCGGTCCAGTTAGGAAGCTGAGGTCAGAAAGGATACAGCGCCCCTGGAGCAGAAAGTGTTACGGGTCTTGCTCAAGGGCTCAACATTGGCAACTTGGTGGTAATGGGGCTCGAACCCCCAACCTTCCAATCAGTAACCCACAGCCTTAACCTGAAACACCTAAATGCCTTTATATACTCAGCAAAAAAAGAAACATCCTCTGACTTTCAACTGTTTTTACTTTCAGTAAACTTAATGTGTAAATA
>JAOVVA010099739.1:0-12025 GCA_028565275.1 Leiocassis micropogon | reverse complement strand
GTGGGAGCGCAAGTACCTCTCATCCCTCCCCCCTGAGAGAGCTCGGCCAATCAGCTCTCTCTGTGCCTCCGGCTGTGCCTCCGGCTGTGAACCGGAGCATCACCCGGGGTTCGAACCAGCGATCCCCGGATGATAGGGCGAGCGCTTTACCACTGCGCCACTCGGAGGCGTAAAGTTTTCCCTATTGTGACCTTATATAAGAATAGCTCAAGGGTTCAGCCCACTGTTTTCTGGAGGGGCGTGGCTCAGCAGCAGCTCATTTACATAGACAGTGTAATAGGTGTATTCAGAGGCCGAGTAAAACATAAAGTAATCTGCATTACTTGGGGGGGGGGGGTATTTTATCTAGATAATTACAGTAACACACATGAATTACGAACGAAAACGAAAGCAATGAAGCATTTTTGTCAAGCAATCCCATGACATGTCAAAACGATGACAGGAGGTGCAGTTAGGAGTTGCCAGACCCCAAAAAGTGTCTTTTCCCTCATTATAACAACCAGTGTTTAATGTCTCACACCTGAAAAACCTTTGCGTCCTCAGGCTAAAACTCCTCTAGATGTTGGGGTTGAAATATGACGCATTTAAGGCAAATAGAACGTTGAAAGGATTTGCTCTATTGTTTTGTCTTAAAGAGACATTAAAGACATACTGATAAGGGAACAGGTATGATAACAGCAGGGGACAGGTCACGGGTAGCTCAGTGGTTAAGTCATTGGATTACAGCTTGGAAGGTCCCAGGTTCAAATTCCACGACCACCAAGTTGTCCCTGTTGGGCCCTTGAGCAAGGCCCTTAACCCTGAACTGCTCAGATATATAATAAATCGCTATGGATAAGGGCATCTGCCAAGTGCCTTAATGTAAATAACAGCAAAGGTATCCGTGTACATTTACTTTCCTTACTGTATTTCTGTATCTATACTTACAGTAAGTACATAGTGTATTATGGCATATGTACTTTACTTCAGTAGTTTCATGAGAGGATACTTTACACTTTTACTCTGCTACATAGTACAGCAAAAATCTGTACTCCTACTTAACCACATTTCTACATGGCTTTGCATTACATTACATACAGTAGCCACAGTGGTGTCTAATATTTGAAGGCGGAATTTCGCCACCTGCTGACTATTATAAATTACTCCGTGACATGCCTGTCTTTTGATACACAGCTAATAACGCAACAGGTGTTGCAGATCAGAAGCAGATCTGGTTGCAGACAGATTAAAAAACAGGGAGAGAAAGAGATTTTATACTTTTAAAAAGGTTACAGTAAGTCAATACATTTAAAACTTAAATAAATTTGAAGGTGAGAAAGTCGGTACTTTTTCTCAAGTACACATGTAAATGGAGGACTTGTACATTTACTTGACTAATATTTGCCATAGGGAATCTCTACTTTTACTCAAGTCCAGGATTTGTGTATCTTGTGTATTGTGTATCTCTGAATAACAGTGAAAACAGGAACTAGCTTGCTTCTCATACAGTAGTGTAACTAAAAACAAATCAATTGAAAATATGTAGCAACATTCATTAATGCATTAAAAAACTGCAAAATCAGTAAATGGTAAAAAGTTATATAACACAACTTTATAATATAAATAAAAATAAATATAAATAATCAAGTTTAATTAAGTAGCAGTGACTTAGCTTCATCACACCACATCATCTCATTCATCACGTCACAATGTCAGTGATTATTTTTTTCTAAATTTACGATACAGAGTGTTTTATTCCCTGTTTGGGCCGTACTTTTAGAAATTTCCAGCTGTTCAGTGTGTGCTTCTGCATCCTGTTAGCTTTTTTTAAGTCTTTGAAAGAGATTTATTTTCATGACAAACAGCGCAAAGGTGAGCCAGGCAAAATCCCAAACCAGAAAATTGTCAATAAGCGATGCTGCGATCAATGAACAGTTCTGTTCTAAGAGAGAAGAAGAACGCTTAGAAGTTGAGAACTAAAGGACTGCGCACTGGCTGTGTGGGCGAGAGAGGTATATATAAGCGGCAGCCTAATGAAGCACACCTGGCACTTAGCGGTAACCGTGGAAACAGTCAGGACTCTGTTAGGAGGAGGGTCTTCTCTTGGACAGGTACTATATTTGATATTTTAATTGACTTCTTTCATATGAGTGAGCAAAAATAAACAGAACTTTTCTCAGAGGATCCTACAATCACACGTTAAACATCTTAAATTTCTTTGTACGTTAGTAGAAATCGTTCACCACATGACCATGATGACCATGATGACCACGCCTTCGTAGTCCTTGCAGGTCAGTCTATATAAACCTCCTCACATGTTTCAATGCCTAAAAAACTCATGATGAGATATTTCTGACAAATTCAGATATTTACTGTCCATGATATTCTCTTAGGGCTTGTCCAAAATAAACGGTAGCTGTCAGCTGTCAAAATAAAGCAGTAAAAGGTACCTGCTGGAAAAAAAAATTGTTCAAAATGAGCTTTAAAGGTAGCTTTAAATTAAATTTTAGAGACTAATAGTAATAGCAGTATAAACCCGCTTTTCTTCCCATTTCTGTTTGGTACAATAAATTTTATCTAAAATGCTAGCATTCTGCAAGCATATATTGTCCAATCCGAAATGCACCTCAAGTGGAAAATTGCTGTATGCTTGCATGACTGTGTGAATTACAGATTTATGCCCAGTGCGTGCACAGACTAGCTCCCAGTTTATCTATAAAAAGTCTTTAAAACTCAAGACTCCTTAAGAGCTGGTCTCCTATGAAAATAGGATATTATCAATTGCTTTGTGAAGATGCTCAAAAATGAGTTTAATAACGGGGATGGACGGACTTTAATCAGTCCTGAAGACATCCCATGTAAGTCTCCGGTTTGTATGTTTGTGAAGACCTCCCCAGTAGGTCTCTGTTTTTTTTACATTTCTAAAGATGCCCCCAGAAGGTTTCTAGTTTGTAGGGTCCTGAAGACATCCTCAGTAGGTCGCTTGGTATGGTTCTGAAGGCGCCCGCAGTTGGTCTCTGAATTGTACAGTCATGAAGACCTCCGCAGTTGTTCCCTTGTTTATATAGTCTGGAAGATATTCTTGGTAAGACTCTGATTTTTATGATCCTGAAGATGTCCCCAGTGGGTTTCGAGTTTTTAATTTATTAAAGATGTCCAAAGTAGGTCTCTGGTTTGTAGGGTCCTAAAGGTATCCCTAGTAGGTTTCTAGTTTATAAGGTCCTGAAGATGTCCCAAGTGGACATCTAGTTTGAAAGGTGTCCCCAGAAGGGTTTTAGAATGTAGGGTCCTATAGGTGTCCATAGTAGTCCCTAGTTTGTATGGTCCTGAAGGTGTCCCCAGAAGGGTTTTAGTTTGTAGGGTCCTATAGGTGTCCATAGTAGTCCCTAGTTTGTATGGTCCTGAAGGTGTCCCCAGGGGGTCTCTGGTTTGAATGGTCCAGAAGACATTTCCAGTAGGTCTCTGGTTTGTATGGTACTGAAGATATCCTGCAGTCCTACCTTTGTGCACCAGGTGATTATTTTAAAGTACTGCTTAAGTCTAAAGCCCAAAGCAGTTCAGTTTATTACTTTGTTTCTTTAAACATCTTCAGTGTCTCCTTAAAGCAATGGGTGTGAGGTAGGTGTAGACCCTGGCTGTGGCACTTCAGTCTATCATTTATAAACATTTATACACTTATTCAAAACTACGGCCAATTTTTGCATAACCAATCTACTAATGGCATGTTTTTTTAAAGGTAGAACTGGAATAACCCAGTGCAAACCCACGTAGATATGAATGGAGGATCCAGAATTAAATTAAAACAGTTCATCCACACCCCCAGAATTGGGTGTTTAAATCTCACCTCTGGTTTGTATGCATGGTAATTACATGTTGTCCTCATGATCGATGGGTTTCCTCCTGCTACTGTACTCTGGTTTCCCAAAGTTTTAAAAACTTGCTGTAAATTGATTTCTTATTTTTATTTAGGCATTGCTTACTTTTTTTTTTTATTAGATTATTTTATTCAAATGGCATTGAAGGACACCACATTGCTTTTAATAAAATTAGTACACAGATTCCATAGGATCCGTTTCCATGTTTCATTTAATTTCAGGTAACTTCAATTCAAGGGCGGCATGGTGGCTTAGTGATTAGCACTGTAGCCTTGCACCTCCAGGGTCCGGGTTTGATTCCTGCCTCTGTATGCATGAAGTTTGCATGTTCTCCCCGTGCTTGGTGGGTTTCCTCTGGATTCTCCGGTCTCCTCCCACAGTCCAGACTAACTGTTGTCCCCAGATTGCTCATCCTATGTGCATGTGTGTGTGTGCCCTGCGATAGATTTGCACTCCATCCAGGGTGTATACCGCCTTGTACCTTAACTCTCCTGCGATAGGCTCCAGGCCTCCCCCAACCCCCGACTATGTATACAGGATAAATAGGATAAATAAAGTTTTCATTGAGTGAGTGATTATCTTAAATTCATCTATAGTAAGTGCTCTTTCCTCGTTCGGGTTATGGGGAACAGTGGGAACACACTATAACACACTTTTTGGGAAGCAGTAACTGCAGGTTTGTTTGTATTTAACTGATTTTAGTTTTGTTAGCTAGAGGTCTGGTTTGTAAGGATTTGCAAAACTTCTAGTATTGTTACTCTTTTGCAGGAATTCCTCATTGTCTCCTTTTTTGATGCAGTATGGTGTTCAGTGATGAAGACAGATGGCTCTTACCTGAGGCTCGGGGGCACAATGAGTTTCAGATACACTTGCATTTCAGGCTACTGGGCATGCACTCATTAGAGAGTGTAATGGGGTATCTGCAGTCACACCTGCTTCATCTTGGATCACACACACACACACACACACACACACACACACACACACACACACAAGCGCACACGCACACACAAAATAATAAATAGTAAAATAGAGTACACCATTTCTGAGAGCTGTTTATTCAGTCACAGCTGGGAAATGATGACTGTTCAGTCAAATGAAATTTCCTGAACAATATCTCATTATTCTGTATATTAAATTGCCCCTGTTAAATAAAATGTGAAAAAAAGTGATGGTGAGACACAGCACATACAGGAGGAGCTTGTAGTGCTAGTCATGAGGAGAGAAAAAAAATCAACACTGTGTTTTAGGTGTTTATTGGTTAGCATTTAAATACTTGTGCTTGTCTGAGAAAAAGTTTTTCTGTGGATTTTTCCTAGCGACAGATCTGTTTTGTTGATTTTGGAGACTTTTGTTTGAACATTTCCTTTTTAGGTCTCCTATTTTGTTCAGCTTATGGTCACATCTTTAGTTCCACCCTGTCCCATGTCCTTTTCTGGGTAATATGCAAGATGCAATATTATAATATCCAAAAAGATATGTGAAGTTATGCTAGTGTGAACTAGTGTGAACTAGTGTGAAGTCCTAGCTCATATCCCAGTCCTGGTTTATATTTATTGTATATGTTTTTATCCATTTACTTTATATTATGTATTTAATAAAATAATTAAATATGGCACACACATTGTAGTTCATAGATTTGATTTTAAGTTAAGATCGGTAGTCTTAAACTCTGAGTGCGTGCTCAGTTGTTGAGATGAAAATCAGGTCAAAGCTACATTATCGACTGTGAGATGTGATATGCTAATTAACAGAGAATATACTTATTAGTTCAAACATCTTTTGAAGGATATTTATGATTTTCTTCATATGCTGTTTATCAGATGACTAAGGTCATTATTTACAAGAAGTGTTCCAGTCAAACTGGGACTTTTGCTTGTGCAGAATAACTTAAAAAAATTACCTTATTTCTCCATACAATCCCCTGCTACACGAATACACTCATTTCAGCATTTCACTAATGCTTGAATACCATCAAGGTAGAAATTTTTTTCAACTCCTTTAATGTGTGGCTTGGCACGAGGTCAGGACTGTACGGGGATATGGCAATAACTCCCAGCTGAGTTCCTGTAATGTGCAAGCTTGTGTTGGTAAAAGATTGCGTGTACAGTTCCCACAGACAGATGCACCTCTTCTCCAAGCCACCACGGATCGTCATTCATGGACGTACAACCTTCTTTAAAATGTTTGCATCATTCGAATTTTTTACTCTGTCTGAGAGTCTTATCACTTCCGGTGCTTGTCTGTAAAAATCTCTGTTTCACTTGAACACATAAAACACATTATTGATAATGAATTCAGCCCAGATTTTATCGGTAAGAAAAAATTCTCAAAAACAAACATAAAAAAGTGTAAAGTTAGTCTAACTACAGGTCGTAAGCAGATGTGTGATGTGCTGAAACTTTAATATTAAGCTCTTTATTTTTCATAAATCTTGTCATTAGTCTCACTGACCATGTTTGTAACCCTCAGAGTATTACAGTGAATTATGCTCACAGTTTTTTTTTTTTTTTTGGAGATAAAGCTGAAAAACAAAATGACTCTTGTCTGATTTATATTTCCAGGCCATTAAAAACAACTATAAATGGAGAAAGCACTATGACGCTTGTCTAAAATTATACTAGTTGGTAAACTGCAGTACTATAAAAGCCATGAAACACTTTGACTCATGCTATTAGAGGAAGATAATCTCTACCCTACTTCATTACACCACCTTGGCGCTGATTATTTTCTGGTAATAATAGGGAAATGACCCTATATTCCTATCTGAATATGTGTGTGTGTGTGTGTGTGCGCGTGTGTGTTTGTGTGCGTGATGAACAATGCCTGAATGATACCATAAGATGGTGCTGTACTCCTGTTTTTAACACACCATTTACTTTCATTCTCTTGTGGACTTTATTTTTCTTATGTCTTTTTTCCATTTTAACTTGACCCGAAAAAGAAAAAAAAAATCTTTATATTTTGAGCTGTTTAAATTATCTATTAATTCTGTATATAACACATGTAACATATATTAAACCAACATTTATTAGCAATTTTTTTTTATAGCTGTAGGCATATTTGCCCTTATTTTGTCCTAGTTATCAATTTGGTCCCTAATTACATCCCTCTAGCTTTGTCAATACATCCCTGTTAAAAAAAAAGAAAAAAAAAAAGAGTTTCAGTAAAACTCCACAGAACATCTGCTTGAACATGCACATTCTACAGAATTTCACTTACATAGACCTGTAAAAGGATTTAATTCTTCTTTAAAATGATGAAGATGAACTTCAGCTTCGAGATGCATGTTCTATAAAATATTACTCAATTCTCAAGAACTCTGTAGATGTGCAGTAGAGCTAAATAGAACTTGTGCTTTGAGATACATATCCTATAGAATATTACTTAGTCCTATAGAACTTGGTAAACCTGCAATAGAGCTCAGTAGAACTGCATATAATAGAACTGCTTTGAGATTCAAATATTATATTGATATATTAATTTTAGTCAGTTCTATACAACTTTATAGACATGCAATATGACTATAGAGCTTCCTGCATCATTTTCTATTCATTTTTTTGCTCATGTCTACAGAACTACATAGACTATTGAACTATTGAACTTCTGTTTCAAGATGCATGTTCTACAGAATAGTGGTTCTCAACCCTGTTCCTGGGGGACCACTGCCCTGCATATTTTAGTGTTTTCCCTGCTCTACCACACCCACTTTGGTTAAGAGAAGATGTTTTAATTAGCTGATTGATTAAATCAGGTGTGCTGGGAAAATCCTAAAATGTGCAGATAAGTGGTCCTCCAGGACCAGAGCTGAGTTCTATGCAGTTCTATTGCAGGTCTGTGTATTTCTATAGCATATTTACTCAGTTCTATAGAACTACACAGACCTGAAATAGGACCCAATAGAAACTGCATGCATATTTACTCATGCAGTAGAAATGCTTTGAGAGGCTCTGATTTACTCAGTTCTACTGAACCTTATAGACATACAATATTATAGAACTTCTGCTTCCGTGACATGCATATTGCATAAAATTGTTCAGGAGTTTTATAGATCTCCATAGACCTGCAGTAAAATTCTATTAAGGTTCTGCTCTGAGATGCATGTTCTATAGAATTTGTACTCAGTTCTATAGTACAATAGGACTTCTGGTCCAAAATGCATGTTTTACAATATTTACTCAGTTCTATGGACATAAATATACCTGCAATAAAACTTAATAGAACTTATGCTTTGAGGTACATACTGTATTCTAAAGGTTGACTATTTTCATAATACTCTGTAATTCTTCGATAGAACTCATCAAAACATCTGCCATGACATTTTTATTCTACGGAGTTTAAGCTTGTAGTTGTATAGAACCCCAGGGAATATCTGAGAAGACATGAAGAGATTATTGAACTGTTACTTTGTTTATAGAGTGTTTCCTTTTAAAGGAAATCCCATCAGTTATTTAGAATTCCCATATTTCTTCACTGCTTCAAAATGTCCACAAGTTACACAAGAGCTTTTCTTGTCCCAGTCAACGATTTAAAAATTTTGATGGATTACAGATTCTCTTTAATTCTCCATTTGCGTCTTGCCAAGATCTGCCTGTGGACGTGTTTGGAATAGTTGGTGGGAAGCCTGCAGCCATTTCTTTTTTTTGAGGAAGCTCTTACAGACACATTTGCCAGCTGCATTGTTTACATTTTGCTTGTCAACATCACATGGTTTTGTTATAAGTGGTTCAGAAGACGTTTGCATTGATCATTTTGAAATGAGCAAGGTGAAGACATAGTACTTCATAAGCAGGTAAGGTTAATACTTAGGATTGAGACGGGAGGTGCCGGGTTCCCGGGTGGATCAGTGGTTAATGGCGTCACTTTAAACACTGTGACATGGGCTGGGTTTAGTTTCCAGCCAGAGAACTAACCACAGTCACTGGGGGCAGCACACGCCAGTACATTACTAGTGCTGGATAGAATCCTGAGTAAGTAGGGAGGGTTGCATCAGGAATGGTATCCAGCATAAAGCATTTACCTTAACCCATCCCCAAACCATGTCTATATTTTTTAACAAAACTATATTTCTATAGGCACTTGGGTACTGTATGATTTCCATATTTTTTGTCAATATAAATCATATTCAATTTAATTCTGTGGACCATTTACATCAGGGATCAAGCAGTATTTCCTCCGATTTGGCAGTATTGTACTATTGTACTTCATCATAGCAATAGACTTCTAATTATTGACCACTATGTGTATAATGTTAAGAGAAAAAAAGGATTTTTAAGGTGAATGTGAAACCTAAGAACATATAAAAAACTTGAAAGGGTCTGAAAACTTTCCATCTGTACTGTATTTAATAAAATGACCAAAATTGAACAGAGCAATAAACAGAGTGAAAAAGCAATGACAAGTAGAGTGAGACAGGCCAGGATACTTAGACTTAAAGGTTTGGTTCACTATTTTCAATATTAATTAAGTTTTCACAGGCAGAAAGGTTCATCCTGATGTTTCCATCTCTCTCTTTTTTGCTCACACTGATGACCCATTAGTTATTCTCTAAAATATCACTGTGGAGAAAAAGCCCACCGCAAGCTGTCATATCCTGAATGTCAAGTGAATTTCTTTCAAGAGAAAAAACTGAATAAAAATGCTAGATATTAAAAAACACTATCTCTACCCTAGATAATTTAGTGTTCATATGATAGATCCAGTGTTCTTGAGATAGACCCAGTGTTCCTGGAATAGACCTAGTGCTCCGTGGACAGACCAATGTTCCTGGAATAGACCTAGTGTTCCCAGGATAGTCCCATCATTACTGATGTAGACCCAGAGTACTGTTCCTGGGATAGACCCAGCACTCCTAGGATAGACCCAGTGTCTCTGAGATAGACCCAGTGTTCCTTAGATTGTTCCAATGTTCCTGAGATAGATCCAGTGTACCTGGTGTAGACTTAGTGTTCCAGAGATAGACTCTGTATTCCATAGATAGATCCAATGTTACTGAGATAATGCTGGGAAAGACCCAGCATTCTTGGGATTAACCCAGTGTTCCTGGTGTAGACACAGTGTTTCTGGGATAGAGCTAGTGTTCTTGGGACAGGTGAAAAGTGAGTGTGTGTTAGGGCTGGGCGATAAAATGGTATCGGTATTTATTGACAATACACCATTGTCGATAACGATAAAATAAAAAAAGGTTCGGTATGAAGTGCTATAGTTTTAGTAAAATACCTTGCCTTAATCTCGCCTTAAATAGTCAATCTCAACAGCCTATCAGATCTCCCAATGAATGAGCGTGCCACGAGTGACCAGGAAACAGCCAATAAGCTTACGCAGCCACACCGCGTTGTGTCATCACTAACTCATGTCAGAATAACACACGCGAAAATGAGTGCCGTGCCGATTGTGAATCAAAAAGGATGCATCAACTTAGTACCAGATCAACACCAGAACAATGTTGTGTGTAAGCTTTGCAAAAAAAATAAAAAACGTCCCGGCCAAGTATGGAAACACAAGCAACTTGCTTGTGTGATGGAGAGGTACTCGGCTACAATGCCTTATGTAAATCCTCCAAGCGATACAATGATATAATCCACGCGATCGCATTTTGGCCTGTACATTGGCAAAGAAATACTAAAATTTAGTATTTTATAAAGAGTATAATACCAGCACTTTATTGGGAGTGTAGGAAAGCAGTGGAGAGCGAGCTGCCGTCTGGACAAGCCGCACGTGTGACCTGTACATCAGCTTAAGTGTACATTTCAATGACAACTGGAATCTAAAGAGTAAATGCTTGGAAACCGCATATTTTCCCGGGAATTCACGGGTGAATTTATTGCGCAAAACCTAGCTGATGCGCTGCTCTCATGGGGTCTGAATGAAAGCAACCACGGGTGCATCACGACTGACAGCGGGCCGAATATGGTGAGCCGCTTCACTCAACAACGACTCGGTCGCAGTGTTTTGGCCACCGCTTACACTCGGCTATCTGAGAGTAAAATTAATTAATAGTTGCATAATCATCCACATATAGTTTCTTTGGATGTAGTGCTACAGTACATGAGCGCAACTTCCCAAGAGTGAGCAAGCTTGCAAAAAAAATACTTGTGCATCCCAGTCACCAGCACCCCGTCAGAAAGAACTTTTAGCATAGGGGGTAATGTAGTCACATGTACAGTACAGTACTTGGGCAGCATTAAATCCAGAGATAGAGTGAACCAACTTGTCTTTCTTGCTTACAATTTGTAATGTTGCAATGTACAGGTATATGTGAATAATGAAGGATTGGTTCCTCTACTTGAAAGCTCATATTTGATTATTATAATTTGTTTTGTTTACAGAGTTTGAGGTTTACTGTGTATTGTTATTATTGACATCTTACAGATGGTGATCTATCTCAAAGTTTGCTTTAGTGTTCAGTGTTTACACTTTACAATTGCACACACTTTGTAACATTTTATTTATTAAGTTTAAGAGTCTCTTTAACACTTATATTTAGTTTATTATAAGACATAAAAGACAATATATTTTTGTTCTTCGTTTTTGACTATTAAAATTATTTGCCTTAGTAATGTTGGTAAATGAAAATAAAGTGGTTAAAATTTTTTTTTATTTTTTTACTAGTCTTCATTTATAAATATTCAATAATTACAGATACCAAATGATATGAAACATATTATATTGTGATAATTTTTTTTGCTGTATTGCCCAGCCCTAGTGTGTATATTCCGTTTCTCCACGACTGTGTTTGGCTCATCTTTATGGATGAGCTGGATTCAAATCCCTAGTGATTTTTTTTCTGCATTTTGAAAATTTGAAAAACATTTGTTACAGGAACCTTGCTAAAAACCCGAATCCCGTGATATACTGTAAGCCACTACTTTGTCCTGGGCTTCTCTATCCAGATGCTCAAGGAACCTCAAACTGCACAGATCGTTATGTTTCCCATTTTTAACACAGCTGACTCAACTCTTAGGCCTGTGTGTGAGCTGGAGCAGGTGTGTTAAAACAAAAAAAAAATTAACTATACAACATAGCAGTCCTGTGAGGTCAAGATCAGAGAAGAATAGAGTCGTATCCCAGATCTTCAACACCTCAGTCATGGCCACAGGCAGAGGACAAGCTGACTAATGCTGCTATCAGTTTAACTATTAGCAAGAATACAGAATCAGCAGTAGAGATTA
>JAOVVA010099718.1:0-12026 GCA_028565275.1 Leiocassis micropogon | reverse complement strand
AATTATGCTCGTAATCCAAGGTTCCACTGTAATACACAGAGAAGGGCTATGTACAATATGGTTAGACAGAGTAATGTATTCAGTTCAATGTGCATGTGATCAGGTGGAGGCAGAGTTCAGCAAAGAATCAGCTGTGGGGAAAAAGCTGTTCCTGAACCTGCTTGTCTTGGTCTGGAGGCTCCTGTAGTGCCTCCCAGAAGGCAAGAGGGCAAAGAGCCTATGGGAAAGATGAGAGAAGTCTTTTGTGATCATGTGTGCTCCTATAATGCATTGGGCAGTTTTCACCACCCTCAGCAGTGCTTTCCGGTCCAACACAGAGCAGTTCCCATACCAGACTGACTACAGCTGGTCAGGATGCTCTTGGTGGTGCAACGATAGAAGTTAACGATGTCTGAAGAGAGATGGTTCTTTCTCAATGCCCTCAGGACGAAGGGGCGCTGGTAAGACTTCTTGACCAGGCTGGAGCTGTTTCTTGTCCAGGAGAGATCCTCAGAAATTTGGATGCCGAGGAATTTGAAGCTAGTGACATGGTCCATTATCTCTCCATTGATATGAATAGATGTGAGTGTGTGTGTGTGTGTGTGTGTGTGTGTGTTTCACCTTTTTCCTCCCTGAAGTCTACTATGAGCTCCTTGGTCTTCTTGGTGTTGAGCAGCAGGTTGTTGCCAGCGCACCACGCAGCTAGACGGTCTACCTCCTCTTTATGAGCTGACTCATCGCTGTCTTTCATCAGTCCGAATCAGTCAGTCCAATGGAACCATGTACAGGCTTGCAGTCATATAGGCTTGCAGGTGAAGAGAGAATAGAGAAAAGGACTCCAGTGCCAAGGATGAGCATGGAAGAGTAGTGGTGGGTTTACCAAAACATGCTGGGGCATATTGGTCAGAAAGTCCAGAAGCCAGTTACACAGTGATGCGTTAAAGCCCAGGTCTCCAAGTTTGGTGACTAACTTGGAAGGGATGAGAGTGTTAAACACTGAACTAAAGTCAAGAAAAAGCATTCTGGCATAGGTGACTTTATTGTCCATGTGAGAGAGGACTGAGTGCAGCGCTGTGGAAACTGTATCCTCTGTACTTCTGTTCTGATGGTTGGCACATTGGTGGAGGTCTAGGGTGGCAGGGAGACAGGGCAAAAAGAAATGATCCGATTGTGCCAGGTGGCTCCCAAAGAGCCCTGATCTCCACCTCATTGAGTCTGTCTGGGATTACAGGATTTGAGGCAGCCTACATCCACAGAAGATTCTGTCCACAGAAGTTTGGAGATATTTGGAACAACCTAACCTGCCGAGTTCCTTCAAAAACTGTGTGCAAGTGTACCTAGAAGAATTGATGGCAAATCTGATTTTGCAGGCAAAAGTTAATTTACTTTCCAAATTTGAAAATTGATAAAAATGAACTATTTTTAATTTTAAAAATAGGGTTTTACACCTGCCTAAAACACAGCTTTTTTTTTACACCTGCTTTTACATTTATATACATTCATCTAAGATATCTACTAAAAAAACCTCTGTTTATATGTTATTGTAATAAGTAGCATTGATGTTGTTGTAATGTTTCTTTTTAACATGACATAAGTAAGAATATCTTAAATCTAGTGAAATCTTTCAACTTTTTCTTAATATACGTTTACAATATATACTCAGCAAAAAAAGAAACGTCCTCTGACTTTCAACTGTTTTTACTTTCAGTAAACTTAATGTGTAAATGTGTTAATAAGCGTAAAAGCTTAATAACAGTAAGATCTCGAAATAATCTTAAAATCTTACAATTGGCTTATTTGAGGCTTATAATGGGAAATAAGAGATACATTTGATTAGATTCGAGATATTTTCACTTCCTAAGATTTTGTTTTTCTTAAGAAAGTACTTGATCAGTTTCCCGCTCTCTCTATGTTCACCTCATTAAAGGTGCAATTAATAATTTTAGTGGACGCTTTTAAATTTAAATAGTAACAGCTCATTCTTCCAGTATTAAATCCATAACCACCTTCCAACGTATAAATACGCACACACACACACACACACACACACACACACACACGTTCTACAGGATGGATCTCCAAAATACTACTTCTAGATGTGCAGCTTTATGATTGACAGGTAAGTACATCCACTTCCTTGACCAGGCTGATTGAATTTAGCTGGTTCAACAGGAATATTAAAAATGTTTCTCACAGCGTTATCATACTGTATCCATCTATGAACCTCAACAGTAATACATAGGACCTGTGGACCAACTGGATTTGAATCACCTGAACCAAATCCCATTTCAAGAAATGATGTTAAACAAAGTTTTCAGAGGGGTATGATGATTACTGATCACCAACTTTACACATACAAATCAGGTCATTGTGGATCTCATTATCTCATAGGGACTATCTACCCATTCAGCATAGTTTTATCTGCCCTGGTCTCATCTGTTGGCCATATAACTTTAAGATGCTCACCATTACCACCATCACCACCATACAAGCCACCCAAGTCTGAACTAAAAGTCAACATCTGACCTTAGCATCAGTTTACATCAGCAGATCTGTTGGCCATATAACTTTAAGATGCTCACCATTACCACCATCACCACCATACAAGCCACCCAAGTCTAAACTAAAAGTCAACATCTGACCTTAGCATCAGTTTACATCAGCAGATCCCTGAGGCTTTCTCACCTGCCCTCGGTGTCAAAAAACAAAGAACATGGATATTAATAGGTGGCTGTGGGGAGACTAAAGTGATACATATGACTCTGATTTGGCAGTGATGCAACATTTCACAGGGCATTCTTAAGTACTGGCGTAAATGTTTAGGAGTTACGAGCAAGTAAAAATAACTGCAGCTAATGATTCTTTAGAGATTCGAAGTTGATGAGAAAGACAGAAACTAAATAGCAAAATGTGCATGGCTCAAAAACATTTTCTGCTATTTTTGTTTTTTGGGGGTAAAAATATAATTAATGCATCTTAATGTCTGAGGGCTGTTCTGAAAGTAATGCATAAGACGGCATAATTTTTATTAACTGTCATAGGTTGTTAAAATTGTACTCTTCCTCTATTCAATGGTGCTACTAAACATAGTCCATCGTAAGTATTGTCGAACCCAACTCCCGAATCCTCGACCCCTGTTTTACCGAGCATTCCTGGATGCAGTGGATAGTCACCAGTTGTGTGGTTTATCTTCAGTTCTGGTTTTCTCTTCTTTAAGCTTTATCCATCTGTGCACAGTGCTCCTGTCACTGGTGTCATCTCCATAAAATTCTGTAGTGCAGTGTATTTTAACTGTGACAAAGGGTGCCAATCCATCACACATACTGTACACACACACACACACACTACGGGCAATTTGGGGTTGCCAATTAGCCTAAACTGCATGTCTTTAGACTGTGGGAGGAAACCTCCATGCATGCAGACGAATAGCGGGAACTGACCTGGACGGTGTTAACCACTAATTCAATGCAAACAATTCGGTCTTTGCATTGAATTGCATTGTGGGTAGTATAGGAAACTACACTTACTACTTTTACTTTCTAATGAAAAATATGTAATCTGGGTACACTGACATTTTTAATACAACATTTATTTATGTACTTCATCATCAGTGTCATAATGATTTGTTTTTTCACATGCATAATATACACTGCAGCCTAGTGGATAGTACTGGTACTACCTGGGGCTTTGTATGAAGTTTTATGCATATCAGGCATGTATCATTCATTATATTGCCAAAGGAATTCACTCACCCATCCAAATCATTAAATCCAGGTGTTCCGATCACTTCCATGGTTACAAGTGTATAAAATCAAGCACCTAGACATGCAGACCACTTGTGAAAAAATGGATCGCTCTCAGGAGCTCAGTGAATTCCACCGTGATGCCACCTGTGCAAGTCCAGTCGTGAAATTTCTCCTTACTTAATATTCCACAGTCAACTGTTAGTGGAATTATAACAAAGTGGAAGTGATTGGGATCGACAGCAACTCAGCCACGAAGTGGTAGGCCACGTAAAATCACAGAGCGTGGTCAGCAGATGCTGAGACACATAGTGTACAGAGGTCACTGACTTTCTACAGAGTCAATAAATACAGACCTCCAAACTTCATGTGGCCTTCAGATTAGCTCAAGAACAGTGCATAGAGAGCATCATGGATTGGGTTTCCATGGCCGAGCAGCTGAATCTAAGCCTGACATCACCAAGTACAATGCAAAGCATCGGATGCAGTGGTGTAAAGTACGCCACTACTGGACTCTAGAGCAGTGGAGACATGTTCTCTGGAGTAACGAATCATGCTTCTTTGTCTGGCAATCTGATGGACGAGTCTGGGTTTGGCGGTTGACAGGAGAACGTTACTTTTCTGATTTCATTGTGCCAAGGGTGAAGGCGGATTATGACGTAGGGTTGTTTTTCAGGAGTTGGGCTTGACCCCTTAGTTCCAGTGAAAGAAAGTCTTAATGCTTCAGCATACCAAAACATTTTGGATAATTACATGCTCCCAACTTTGTGGGAACAGTTTGGGGACAGCTCCTTTCTCTTCCAACATGACTGCGCACCAGCGCACAAAGCAAGGGCCATAAAGACATGGATGTGCGAGTTTGGTGATGAACTTGACTGGCCTGCACAGAGTCCTGATCTCAACCCGATAGAACACCTTTGGGATGAATTAGAGCGGAAACTGCGAGCCGGTCCTTCTCGTCCAACATCACAAATGCGCTTTTGGAGGAATGGTCAAAAATTCCCATAAACACACTCCTATACCTTGTGGAAAGCCTTCCCAGAAGAGTTGAAGCTGTTCTACTTGCAAAGGGTGGACCAACATCATATTAAACCCTATGGATTAAGAATTACTGTCCTTATTTTAATGCCACATAACGTTGCTGAGTCTAGACCTGAGCAACTGAAGCAACCCCAGATCATAACACTGTCTTGTACATGCATTTTGCCCATTGTACAAACAGAGGCTTGTACAATGGGCACAATGCAGGATGGGTGCATCGCTTCATGTGCCTCCTTTCTTACCTTTATAACCCATCATTCTGGAATAGCGTCAGTCTGGACTCATCTGACCACATGACCTTTTTCATTGCTAAAAATTCCAGTCTTTATACTTTATGCAAGCTGAAGCCTTTTTTTCAGATTATTCTCACTAACGTAGTTTTCTTATGGGCACACAGGCCTTTCTGAAATGGCAATTTTTTTGACCAGGCAGTGAAGTACTTAACTTTAGAAGAATAAAGAAAAACAATGTGTACGTTTAAGTAATTGTAATGACCATAGAAAGGTAACGATATTGTCTGGGTTATTAAAAATGGTTTTTTTTTCTGACACAAAACCATGAAGACTTTAATGTACTATAATAATAAAGCAATGTACTTGTATGCTTTTTGGGTTGGCTTTGAACACAGGTATCCTGTAACAGTTAAAATGATCTAAACTGTAAATTTTTAAATACCAAGATTCTTTACCCCTCAAAGCTCAGAGCAATTTTTGGTTTGGCTGATTTTTTTATAAACATACTGTATATAGAGTTCAGGATTGTGCAGTTTTTATTTAATTTTAACCAACTGTACAAACATGACTAAGCAAAAAAATATATAGGCACATAGGCAAAGAAATAGCACGGACACACATGATTATGCATTTTTCTGATTGTTTTTGGCTGTTTCTATGACTCTTGCAACGTCATTCCCGTATTTCGTTAGTGGTTAAAACTGACCTGTTATAAAAGTACTGATAGCTTTTGTTCTTTTGTTCTATCTGACATATTTGAAAACCCACACACAGATTGATGTCTGAAACCTCCCCGTTAAAAGTGGCAAGGCATCAATGACCTATGCTGTGCTGCCAGGACAGATCTGTACTGCTTGAGTTTTAAGGGTTTAAGTTTATTATATTACATGAACATTAATGGTGTTAAAAGAAGTCGAAAACAATTAAGGAGTCAGAAGAGGGACAATTAAGGAGTAGCAGTAAAGGGACCACTGAAAATAAAGCACAATTCCTAATAAAAACCTACCGTTACAAGAATGACTAATAATTTAAAGAATAAAAAATACTAAAGAAAAATTTTATATATTTTGTTACGTTAAAGTCCTGCTTATGGGCTATTATGTTAACATTAATGTATTTATTAGGCTTCTATATACAGTAAGTAAGTATTAACCTACTTGACTTAACCCATGAAACTAACCAGTGAATATAAAACCGGCTCTGTCTTTCTCCTTGAAAGAAGACGCCCACCTGAAGTGACCACATGGTGGAGCCCAGTGTTTAAAAACTCCTCTTCATTTTACTACTGAAAACACTAGAGACATCGGCATTGTCTACAAAACATTAAAATGCTCCTTTGCATCTTCCAGGGACGGTAAACCGGCACCAAAAATGTGACCCTGCTGACAAACTCTGTCTAGAAGTCAGACTGGAGAATTTGAAATGCCCAGTGGTGAGGCAGATTTTGATGAACCCATTAAGAATAAAGGGATTCAGTTATTTGATGTGGACTGTACTGGGGTTACATCCAAAGACAGAATAAATGAAGCCTGGTGCGATGTCCTCACGTCTGTGTGAACAGGGACGAGGTCTCATATGCTGTAACGAAGATACAATGGAACACATTTTTGCCTCCACTTCCTGTAGACTATTTTTGTCTACACCGGTAATGTTACCAGAAAAGAGTGAGGTGTGTACTGGGGTGTGTGTGTGTGTCGACTAGGGAAGGATTGATATATCATACTGTAGCTCCATCTTGACTCCTGCACTGCGCATGGAGGAAAATTCTGACTTGTGGCTAAGGTCAAACATTATACTGGTTACTATCCCATTTTGTACTTTACCAGGGACAGTGTGTTTCTATCTAATATCTGTTTCATCCTACGTCAACAATATCCATACTTCATTAATAGGACCATAATTGTCAAGACCAAGAAAGGCTAAGACCAGGACTTACCAAACTCGAATCAAGACCAAGTTTTGCAGAGTTGAGGTCAACTCAGGACTGAGTCAGAATTGAGACAGAAAAACATCAAATCTTTTCCTTGGCCAAGCGTGAGTTCAACTACTTGGCTTCATTCATGCATTGTGCATTGTTTAGTAAAAAAAGGAATTCATTCTTATTAAATATCATACGTGTGAAAAGACAAAGACAAATGTCCAAGAGCAAGACAAGTCCAAACACAAAAACTAATGTACAAATAAAAGTCCAATAAGCAAGTCAAAAACCAGTCCAAGCCATTCCAGAGACCAGAATTGATTCCTGCAGCTATAATAATAATAATAATTATTATTATTATTATAAGCATCTGAAATGCCAGTACATTTGGTGTCATTCCATCACTTAATGAAGATGTATAAATGATTTCGCAACAGTACATAATCCATATTTGTCCGTGCAATCTTTTCGTTTCTGTTTCGGTCATCTGTTTTGTGATGCTGAATATTATTCGTCTTTGAATGGACAACAACAGAAGTTGTACTAAACATTGCATGAGTATTTAAGCAGTACAATACAGGATGACTGTTTCACAAATACTTGCTTCCTAAACCAATTTACCCTCAATGACTCAATGTTTGGGGCACCCTAGGTCCTCCTATTGGTGATCTCATCAAAGTGATGGACCCCTGGACCTGGTTGTCGTTAGAGACAGAGATACTGCCAAGGAAAGCCAAGGAAACCCATGAGCCATGAAGAGATAAATGAGGGCAGGAACAGCATTATAATAAAGGAAAAGAAGGAAATTTACAACTATATTTATCTTATCATGGTTGACAACAGAGAGAAACTCAAGAGTCTGTTATCAGTACTGAAAAACAGAAGCATATATTTGGATAACACTTTGCAGATTACTACAATATATTACTGTACAGTTTTCTTAAATGTCTCACTTGCCATTCATAATATCCGACATTATAGAAGATCTAAACTAAGATTAATGGCCTCTATGAATGGAAATGCTAGGTTTTAAGTTACATTAAGCCTTTTTTTTGTCACATATACATTAATGCACAGTACATATCCCAGCTTAGGAAGCTGGTGCCAGAGCTTAGGGTGAGCCGTGATACAACGTCTCTGGAGCGGACAAGTTTTGGGGGCTTGATCAAGGACCTAACAATGGCAGCTGGTGGAGCAGGGGCTTGAGCCACTGACATTGTGTAACCCAGAGCCTTAACCCATTGAGCTACAACTGCCATGATTTAGTTCAAATCTCAAAGTCTGAAGAGTTGTGCTGAAGAGTTTGACCAAGTCGAGGGCAAACTGATAAAACCACATGAGCACCTCATTCAGGCTTCATTGGCTCGTAGTCTTGCATCTCTAGCTTGGCTAAGCATAGAGAAGCCACTTGATGAAGATGACTAGTGAGAGCCTCTCAGCCTTATGATTTATCTTTGCTTTGATTTAAAAAAAAAAAAAAAGCCAATATACTATATATCTACAGAGGCATTTGAACTTGTGGCCAAAAACAAGTAAAGATATCAGTTCAATCCAATTCAATCCATTTTATTTATAAAGTGCTATTTATATAATGCTAACAATGGTCATTGCCACAAAGCAATGGAAATAAGTCCAAAAATTTGGAGGAAATATGTATGAATTATAATTATCAGATTGTCTCTGATGAGCAAGTCGAGGGCGGCAGTGGCAATGCAATGGCAATAGGAAGAAACCTTGAGAGGAACCAGACTCAACAGGGAACCCATCCTCATTTGGGTGATATCAGGTACATATAGCAAGAATCGATTTATGGTCATACAGTGTTTAAGGAGGCTGGAAGTTCAGTATAATGGGAAAAGTCCACTTCTCTTTTTGGAGATGTGTGTACAAAACTGTTTGTGGAAATTTCAGTCCTAAACAGTCCCAAAAGATGTCTTTCCTTCGTGCATTTTCCAAACACAACATACGGTCCACTATGCATGGCTCACTACCACTACCACCCCCTAGCCTGATAACTGCAGGGACTATGACTGATATTAGACAAACACACAGACTGTGTTGTTTCAGTAATCATATTTTTAAGATAGCAGGCACAAGATATACTATTGACATTTGTTTATAGTTTTCATGCAACATGAAGTGTAATAAAAATCTGACACATTAATTGGAATCAGCATATTCTTGTTACTGTTGCATTGGACATGTATTCAATCTTGTACCACATCTGGAAAGCAGGATATATCTGATTTATCTATTTAATGTGGGTTTTAGACTAAGAGTCTGGATTTCACATTAACGCTGACCAAATCTGATTTATTCATTCACACTGTTGTTGACATACACTGATCAGCCATTAACACTACCATCAGGTGAAGTGAATAAAATTGATTATTAATTACACTGATCAACCATAACATTATGACCACCCGCCTAATATTGAGTAGGTCCCCCTTTTGAAATCTTTCTATTGGAACCAGCATTAACCTTTCCTTAATTTGAGCTACAGTAGCCCTCCTATTGTATCAGACTATACGCCTTCACTTCCCATGTGCATCAGTGAGCCTTGGCCACTCATGACCCCGTTGCCAGTTCACCGGTTTTTCTTTATTGGATCACTTTTGGTATGTCCTGACCACTGCAGACCAGGAACATCTCACAAGAGCTGCAGTTTTGCAGTTGCTCTGACCCAGGTATCTAGCCATCACAATTTGGCCCTTTTCACACTGGCTACATTGTCAATATCTCATTCCGATGGCAGCTTGAAGTGGGTGGCATATATTATGCAGCAAGTGAACCTTTTTTTCCCCTGAAGTTGATGTGTTGGCAGCAGAGAAATGGACAAGTGTAAGGATTTGAGGGACTTAGACAAGGGCCAGATTGTGATAGCTAGAGAGCTGGGCCAGAGCAACTCCAAAACTGCAGCCCTTCTGGGATGCTCCTGGTCTGCAGTGGTCAGGACCTACCAAAAGGGAACCAAGGGAGGAACCAGCGAACTGGTGACGGGATCACGGGTGGCCAAGACTCACTGATGCACATGGGGAGCAAAGGCTGACGCATGTAGTCTGATCCAATAGAAGACCTATTGTACCTCAAATTAAAGAAAAGGTTAATGCTGGTTTTGATAGAAAGATGCCAGAACACACAGTCCATCACTTATGGTTATGGGGCAAAAGGGGGACCTACTCATTATTAGGCAGGTGTTATGGCTGATTGGTGTACTGTATATGCCAGTAAACTGGTAGGAATATAGGCACCTAAGGCTCACATATGCCTGTCTGGTCCAAACCCACAGAAAGTATCACAAAGTAGCACAAATTGCTGAAAAAATCAATGATGAATGGTATGACAGAAAGGCACCAGAACATGCAGTGTGTAAGGCACACTGCATGTCCAGCTTGCTGTGTATGGGGCCAAGAGGTCTAGATTGATCAATTGTTGATCCTGTAAGAGATTTTTAGTCTTCCACTTGTTAATGTTACTTAATTATAAAATATTAAACAAAAGCTGTATCTCTAGTCAAAAGAACCAAAGAACGACTCAGGACTGGATCTCTGCAGATCTGGATGAAGTAAGCAGGATTTATTGCAGCAATAAAACCCAAGTGAGCCGCACTTGTAATGCTTAAATCGTAAATCCAAGCATCATCAAGAGCAGACTGTCTGACAGTTGCATGCAGGCTACTTTTTTCCAATAAATTCACCCATTATGTTTAAGTTTTTTCTACCATATTATGTTTCGTCATATACCTCGTCATCTGACTCCCTACGTCATCTGTACCAAGTGATTATATTTTTTCCCATTATAATTAATTTTTCTTGCAAATTACTTTCCATTATCTTTACACTTCTTTTGCTTAGTTTATAAAACAATAACAGGGCGGTGCATATTTTTACTATACATTCCTGGTTTTTCCTCGTTTATTCTACAGTTCTCAAGAGACAGACCATGGGTAAGCATCTCTTTCGCACTATTTAAATTTCTTGTCTTGTTTTCCCAATCTGCTGTACTTACATCTTTTATTGTAATCTTATAGCTGATTGTACTTGCCCAAATGTTCATTGCATCCCACTGGACAGCCCGGATAGCATGGACAGTACAAATTATAACCCTACTGAACCTGCCATTGACCAGGCATCTGTGGGCCTCATCCAGGCTGAGTGTCAGCCGTCTGTGTAATTGATGCAATTTCTACAGGAGAGAGGGCTTGCGCATTTCAGGAAGGATGACTCCAATCCTGGTCCTTCTAAGAGACCTCGTCTGGAGGTAAACAGCCCTTCTCCTCATGCCTTTCTGGTCTGGCACTCCAGCTCCTTCTGTTCTAAGTCCTGTTTTTCATGTACTATAAGTGTTGCCACTCAAATCAATTTCAAAGTGTTCGTTAGTACACAAACTAACAAGAGTGCAACTGTTGGTACCCAAACAAATTTTCCTCCAGCAACTGCACCAATTCTGAACCACGGTATTTCTGCTTGTGTCCCCCTTACTGATCTTCCTGTGGGTGTTCTGGCTCAGAAAAGGTTGATGTTTGATATGTGATTTCTTATGCATTTTATTTTGCTATTCATGCTTACCCAGGCCCCCTATGTTTTTTGTATTTTTATGTTGGGCCTTATACTTTGTATTTTTATATAGAATTATTTCATGTACAGTGAAACCTCAGACTGTGAGTAACACGGTTTGCTCACGGAGTGTTCCGCAAGACAAGCAAAGATTTTAAATAAATTTTGACTTGAAAAACGAGCAAGTCTTGATTTACAAGTATCGAGTATCACGTACCACGCATGAGCTTCTTGTTTTGACACCAAGCGTCACGTGACCACAACTGAGCCAACGTTTTTTCTCTCTCTTGCGCTGCAGAAGTGAGTACTCGTCTCCCCTGCTGGGTCTTAGTGTGCGTCTCTTACTGGTATAATCAACAGCCGTGCACGCATTTTCTCCCTCAGCCTGTCATCATGTATGTGCGCGCGCGTAATTTGACACCATGCCGGTTCATTCTCTCTCCCTCTCTCTCGCCTTTAGTGTGTGTGTGTGTTTGTGAACCAGCACGGTGTCAAATTATGCACGTGCACACACATTACAACAGACCCAAACACACACACACACACACACACA
>JAOVVA010099507.1:0-12035 GCA_028565275.1 Leiocassis micropogon | reverse complement strand
TGTAAATGGTCATGAAAATAAAGAAAACACATTGAATGAGTGAAGGTGTGTCCAAACTTTTGGCCTGTACTGTGTGTATATATATATATATATATATATAAGGGTGCAGGCTAACACCCTTAAAATAAAAGCTCTATCCACCCACTTCCCCATGCATAAGCTCACAGACACCAATGATTGGCTAGTTTTACTATAATTGATGTTGCCACCCGGGAATCAAACTCGTGATGAATTAGATTTTCTGTATCTCCATTGTGTGTCAAATATGCATATCAGCAGTGGGTGTGGTCTACATATGAACTGTATGCACCCAAAAAAAAAAAAACCCACTGAAACAAAACCCGGATCACTGTCAGCATGGTGTGTAAATTATGGGTCTGATAGTTACATAACTTCATCTACATCACTCAAGTTTTTTCAGTAATTGTTTAATATTTCTTGTGCATATTTTTGTAGCTGAAAAATATATATATATATATATATTTTAATTAGTTCACTGTTTTTCCAAAAATCTAAACAAGCTAGTAACTCTATTTAAACCACTGTGACCCTGACCAGGCAGTTACTAAGGATGAATGAGTGAATGCTGTACGTAAATGTATAAAGAACCTAGTCTTTCCGCTCGTTCCTCCTTATATGAAAACGGAAACCTCTCATTCACATAGCTTTTTGTGTTGTCCTGCAGGATTCTGTGTCCTTTCGTCTCAATCAGACACCCTGTAAATCTTTCAAGCACTTCCTGTTCATATCTGTATTCGAACGCATTATGCATATGGTGCTACAACCGTAACACACACACTCACTCACTGCTGTGTAGAAGATGAAGTTTTCACGGCCTGCGTCACAAAACAGAATGAAAAATTGAGAAAGCTCTACTTTTGACTGAAGGTTGTGTTAAGCGTAGTGTGTGGTGATGTTGCTGTCGTGCTACAAAATATAGACTTTTTTATCATCATGTGAACTAGTTTGGCATCCATAGACTATTAGCATGTGAATACAGAGTAAGTGTGTATTGTGTTTTAGTCACGATTCAAATTCCTGTTCGGGTTTTATACTTGTAGTCATGCTCGGATGAGGGCTTGTGTGTGGGTGCTTGTACAGCGTGTTTCGTGTGTGATGTAGAGTTGCAGTTTGATTTTAATGCAAACTGAAGAAGAAGCCAATTACTAAAATCATTAGGTAGGACTGTCCAGTGCAGCCAGCTTAGTTTCTTCACTCTTTCTTCTCTGTCCTCGAGGAATGTCTTCCTGCCTGGATGTTTCTGGCCAGTACCTTCGTCTGACGTTCTCCTCAGTGGACTCGGGTCTGACTCATTTCGGTCAGTGGGTTTGATGCAAACGCTGTCTGACTCACAAAAATAAACGCACCACTTCGGTTAATGGAGGGGTTACAGGAACATGCAAGCGTCACTGGGGCTTTAAAATATGGCCAATTACAGGCTCAAAACTGGTGGAGAAGTTGGTGTGGAATGATTGAGCAGGTACTTTAGTGTGACTGGACTAGTGCGATATTCCCATATGGTTTTGATGTGGGTGTCTTTTTCTGATTGTGCTAAAATGTTGGGTATTTGTCTTGACGTAAATGATTGAGATCATTAAACTAATTTTAATATTACACAAAGATAACCTGAGTAAATATAAAATGCAGTCCAAACCCACCTGGCCCTATGTGAAATGGTAATCGCCCCACATCCAGGCCTGATTACTGTCAAACCTGTTAAATCAAGAAATTGCAAAACAAAAAAGAGCATATCTGACAAAGTGAAGCCTGCGAAAAGATCTATAAAAGATCCAAAGAAATCCAAGACCAGATGAGAAACAAAGTAATTGGACAATGTATGAGTCTGGAAAGGGTTACCAAGGCATTTCTAAGGCTTTGGGACTCCAGCGAACCAGGGTGGGAGCCATCATCCACAAATGGAGAAAACATGGAGCAGTGGTGAACCTTCCCAGGAGTGACCGAACAATCAAGAGCAGAACAATGCCTCATCCAGGAGCTCATGAAAGAACCCAAAACAACATCTTGAAGACCTGCAGGCCTCACTTGCCTCAGTTAAGGTCAGTGTTCATGATTCAACAATATGAAAATTAAATGATGTCAAATTAACACAATGTTTTATAAAAAGAACATCGTACCAACAGTCAAACACGGTGGTGGTAGTGTGATGGCCTTGGACCTGGACGACATGCCAGAATTGATAGAACCGTGAATACTGCCAGAAAATTTCACCAGAAAATCCTGAGGAAGAATGTCAAAGCACCCTGAAGTTGATTCTTTTTCAATAACCACACTTAAATAAGCATTTTCTTCCTCTTACAGCACAGCGATTTTTCGATGCTGATAAAATGTTAGTCACCTCCTCATCAGCCTCTCTCTTCTCCTCTGCTCTGTTACTATAGAAACGATAACGTATCAGAACAAATGCAGTAATATAAACCTGTGATTTTTCTGTAGCAGGAACTGCAGTCAGAGCTGCTTATATAGAAAATAAATCAACACCTTCTGACCGGTTCTCATTCTCAGTCCTGGGTGTCCAAACTCTGTGGTTGTTTACTGTGGCTGTCTCCGTCTGGGAGTCTATAATGAGATAACCTGTTACTTGAAAAAAAAAATATAAAAATCACCTTCCTTCCAAGAAACTTCGAGGCTGAGAAAATCATCCAAAGCCATGATCATTATATCAAGACTTTTCTCTTGAACCTTGTTTTTTAAGTAGGAGACATTGCGTTTTACTTTAAAAATACACTCTCGGAAAAACTAAATCATAACGCGCCAGCGTCGGCGATATTACATCATAAATAATTACATTAGATTTGGATTTAAAAATATATACATATAAGTCAGGATGTTGGATTTATATGCGGTGTATGTGGTTTTAGAAATGAATACAGTATCAGGAGCTTGTAGCTTAGTTTTATTTCTCATTGAGCTGTTTTTGTCCCACAGACCTGTATGTTGTTTATTAGATAACAAGAGTGTGACTCATTAAAACAGAGCACAGAGGTGCAATAGATTTAATGGGGGGAAGACACGTGAGCTTGAATGACTAATAAAACCAGTGGGTGTCTGTGTGCAGGCGGTAGTGCGAGTGGAGAACTTACACATGGGCACTCGTCCAGCTGTAATCACGGCTCATCTCAGAGAAGTCAGGGGTGTGGGTGGGGCAGGGCAGGGCGCGGTCAGGATATTGAAAAGGATATTACTGGAGAATGGATAATTTTAGTACTTATAGTTTGGTTTTATATGTTCTATCTATCTATCTATCTATCTATCTATACATTGCTGTGAAAAAGTATTTGCCCCCTATGGGCCAATCCTTAAACAGGCTGTTCATGCTCAAAAACCCTCCAATGTGGCTGAGTTAAAACAATTCTGCAAAGAAGAGTGGACCAAAATTCCTCCACAGTGATGCGAAAGACTCATTGGCAGTTATTGCAAACGCTTAATTGCAGTTGTTGCCGACAAAGGTGACACAACCAGTTATTATGTTTGGGGGGCAATTACTTTTTCACATAGGGCCAGGTAGGTTTGGCCAGCTTTTTCCATAATAAATGAAATCATCGTTTAAATACTGCATTTTGTATTTATTCTGCTTATCTATCTATCTATCTATTTATCTATCTATCTATCTATCCTAGATATATCTAGGAATATCTAGATAGCTAGATATTGTGTGATGTGATGTGCGCACAATCATTCATGAACACCATTTGCACGTTCGGTTGGGAGTAACTGCCACACCCCCAAAACAGTCCTGACCTCGCTCCAAAGACATTTCCACATGTTTGGGCCAACACTTTTGTTAAAGGAGTTCCTGGGAGGCCTACCTTGATGGTGTCCAAGCACTAGTGAAACACTGGGATTAAGTGCATTAATGTAGCAGGGGATTATATAGAGACATAAAGGGAGTTTTTAGTCTTATAACTGTATTCGTTATTCTTCATAATCAAAATACCCGGTTTGACTTGAACGCCCCTTGAAGATACTTCATAGGGAAATAGTGTACATATGTACATTTTCTGTCGCAGAGTTCTAGGTGATTACATCAAAATCATATTTCGATCACAGTATCTGATGGGTAATCCACGGCCAATTTAAGGCATGTGATGTCACAGTGGCACAGAGAGATAAAAAGTTCAGAAATGTGGGAAGGCCACCTTAGTAATAACACTGTAATAACAATAATTAGGTTTTAAACACTGATTCACAAATATTTACAGATTACTTATAGATTATATAACCTCTCTCAGATGTTTTATGAACAACAGGAAGTGAGACAATGTGAGATTCATAAACATGATCTTGTTTCACAAAATATCACCTCCAGGGTCCGGGTTCGATTCCCAGCAGGGTTCGATGCCCACCACTGTGTGCATGGAGTTTGCATGTTTTCCCTGTGCTTGGTGGGTTTCCTCCGGGTTCTCTGGTTTCCTCCCACAGTCCAAAGACATGCAGGTTAGTCTAATAGCTGCTCCTAAATTGCTCCCAAGTGTGTATGTGTGTCCCTGAGATGGACTGTCCAGCGTGTACCCCGCCTCATACCCTAAGTCTCCTAAGCGACCGTGTATATTGCGTTATAGACAATGAGCGAGTAAGAAATATTTGGTATTACTGGAACAATGTGTGTGTTTGTGTGTGTGTGTGTGTGTGTGTGTGTGTGTGTGCAGTATCCTTAACAGCATAAATCTGTCGTGTTGTTTTATTTTTCCTAACTTTGCTAGACAGCATGTGTTGGAACGACAGTATGCTAACGGTTAATGATATGCCGAGTGTCACCTCACCACCTGTCTCACTGATTATCGCTACTTCTTCAGATATTAAGACGTTTCTTGTGTCCAGTTGCTATGGTAATGTGAAGAAGGAAACATATGGCAGTGTTCTTGTTTCTATCGCCGAGGTTACCAGGATACAGCGATACGGCTACGGTCCGAAATAGAAAGCAGCGGAACAGGATTTATATCAACCCACGTTTCTTTTCTTTATTTTTTTCTCCCCTCTCTCTCTTTCTCTCTCTCACTTTCACTCTTTAAGAACAACAATTGAAAACTTTTTTTTTTTTTTTTTGCATGGTTGTTTGTTACAGAAAATGATCTGTTTTGGAAACGGTGTACGGATTGCAGAAGCAGAGGTCCGTAGTTCCACCTCGGTACGAAGCGAGCTGTTTTTAATGGAACCTGTACGTGGGAACTTTGATCCTGTTTACTCAATCGTAGACAACAAAGCTCTCCACACTAATGCATCTTCTTTTCATCATGGCACCGGGTTGAGAAGAGGATAGGCTTTATTTGGCATGTAAGAGAAGAAATGCGTGCATGCGAGTCCCAAGCTACCTGCACCACCATGTCTTAGGAACACCAGGAGAAGTTATTGTGCACAGATACAATAAAAGCACCTGCCTGTCATCTACTCACGCCTACTCAGACCTGAGCGCTCCGAACAATGGAGCAGAGATGAATGCAGGGATGATGATGATGAAGATGATGATGGCCCGATGCTATATTTCTCCCAGCGCCTGTCCCGCAGGATGAATAACATTCACCAGCATAATATGTTACACAACCAGGCACAGGGCGAAAAACAAATTGTGTAATCTCAGCCACCAATCATGGGTTTAATTTAACCTGCACAATGCAGCAGCCAAGCTAGAGTGCCTCAGCCAGCATGTAAGTTTTATTACATGTCGGTGTACTCACCACTCACTGTCTTCTGTTTCGAACAAGGCACAAAAATGAAGTACTGTATGTGAGTATTAATCATAAAAAACATTTTTAATCTGATCTTGTAAGACGTCCATACCGCTTATCCTGTGTAAGGTCACGAGGGCTTGGAGACTATCCCAGAAATTCCAGTGAACAAGGCAGGGGGCACTCAGAACGGGGTGCCAACCAATTACCTGGCACAAGCACACACATCGGCACACCCAGTCATACACTACTGGCATTTTGGAAACACCATGCATGTCTTTGGACTGGGGGAAGACAATGGAGTACCCGGAGGACATGCAACCATGCAGACTTGAACCCACAACCCTGTAGGTGTGAGCTAAACCACCATTCGGCCAATAACCTGACCTTGACCCTGCCCCAATCCCTACACTTAAATTGTTACTTCTCCCATACGCTATCATTTTCTAGAGACTCTGGTACTTTTACTCCTTGGTGTTACCAAGACGTGTCTGCTTTCATTCAATGAGGTCATGTGGCTGCGTAGTATGTCAAATGGCTACCCGTAAATTGCTTCCTGCAGTCTATAGACAAGCAAACAGGGATGTGATGTTTGTTCATTTATTGATTCATTCATTCATTCATCTTCTGTAACACTTTATTCTGTGTATAGAGTCATGGGGGGCCTGAAGCCTATCCCAGGAGACTTTGGGCACGAAGCGGGGTACACCCTGGACAGGGTACCAATCCATCGCAGGGCACACACACACAATTTGGGAACGCCAATTATACTAATCTGGGAGGAAACCAGAGTACCCAGAGGGAACCTATCAAGCACGGGTCCTCTGCAAACATGCAAACTGGTCACGGTGCCACCCAGGAGGTGATGTTGTGTTATAACAAGATCACAAGTGTGAATAGTCTGTATGGACATGGCATATACAGTACCTGAGGTGGGTCAAGCCAGTAAGACTGCAACATTCAAGATGCTGGAACTCAGCCATAAAAGTACTGTATATAAAAGCTTTCAGATGCACTCTGTACTAAACATGTTTTTTTTATTTTATTTAGAATTTCACTTGTAAAGATTTAAATTAGTGAGAAGCGACGAGCAAAATGGTCATTAACTGCCGACCACAAAAGGAATGCACGAACAGGGACATTTCCTCATTACAAAAAAGTTGTTCAAGAAGTCGAACAGCAAATATTGCTTACAAAAGTTATTTTAAATAGGGAATATTAAAAAAACAGGCACATTATTTGCATTATTGCCTCTGGTGATGGTGCTGTTGCTATTTTTGCATGACTCAGTGAACACTTCTTTCTCAACAGAACAGGGAGCGTGTCTTTCATCATATGAAATGCCATCGCAACAAAAGTCAACTTAGGATATTCTCTTCAAATCTGAGTTCCTTCACCCGGTAACAGAGTGACACTGTATTATAAATAAAGTAAAAGTTCTTATCGTGTGTCGAACTTGCCAAGCTCCAAAATGGGGTTGGGTGGCAGCGGGGGGGGGGGGTTGTTGGGGTGTTGGGCTGGAGCCTATCCCAGGAGACTTAGGGCACATGCGGCGGGGTACACACTGACCAGGGTGCCAATCTATTAGTCTAATCTGCATGGTCTTTGGACTGTGGGAGGAAACCGGAGTACCCGGAGGAAACCCACCAAGTTCGTGGAGAACTCTATGTTTACTGACCCCAAGGTGGGAATCGAACCCAGAACCTGGAGGTGCAAGCGAGGCGACAGTGATAAACACTAAGCCACTGTGCCACCTCTCTTGTAATTAATTAGACAAAAAAAATAAATTAAAAATGATCCCAGTGTTTCCCATTCCGGAAAATTTTAAAGAACAGCGTTAACTGTGATTGTGATCAGAGTATATTTTGAAACGTTAATTATAGGTCTCCTCACAGAAAACACTGCCAACATCAGTAATTATACACTTTGTGGTATGTGGAATATCTGTGTACGATACAAATCAAGTGTTATTTGTTACTATAGAAACAATAACATTACAATGAGTGTATTAATAGAAACGTGTCCGTTGCAGTCTACAAAGCTGTTTACAGCATAAGCATAGACCTACCAAAGGAATCATTTAGCAAATGCTCCATTATCCAAGACTTAATTAAACAGATGTATTAGTCTCTTTATATTCACTGTTTTTATACCCGTGAGAATGTAAAGCAGTCAAGACTGAAAGGTTGCTTAGCATAAAAGTTCATGATCGACTGAGGCCACTTTAAAAAAAAATTCCAATTCCATTACTATTCATGAGCATGCGTTTGATTCTGTGTGCCATGAGTAAAGCAATTTGTATTCTTATGGATTTTTTTTTTTTTTGCATTACATGAAACGAAATCTGCATAAGAGCAGAACATACCCTGCTCACAGATTAAACTACAACGCTTTCCTTTTCAAGCATTTTAAACACAATCTGTTACGGTGGAGTGTGTACAGTAATCGAGTGCTAGGCTGTGAAAAAGCCGATATTATTCAATATAATTGGGAGGAAGAGCCAGAGGCTGGTGAGACATGTACGCACATACAGTACATTATACACACACATACAATATACAGTACACACACTTACACATTCTGACATCCTCCCGTCAGAACAGGTCTTACATAATAGGATAGCTTAAGCAGCAAAGCTCAGGTTAAGCTGAGAGTGAAGTTGCCATGGCCACAGAATGTCTTTTGTCTAATGAAATAAGCAGCTTAAACCTGCAGCCGAACACGATTAGGACAGTTAAAGGATAAATCTTCAGAAGGCGGAGTCATTTCCCATTAACACACATGGAGTGTCTTGTTTATTTAAGATACTTCGAAATAGTTTACTACTTTATGTACATGTATGTATATTTGTGTGTGTATATAAGTATATATACAGTATGTGTATTATGCGTGATATAAATTGACTGAAATTGTTAAGTAGTCAAAATGGGTAGGATTAAACAAGTTTATATTTCTTTTCGAACATATTCGTTCTTCTTGTTTATTTTATTTTGTTTGTTATACTGTATTGTTTCATGGTTGAAATAAAGTATTCAAATCAAATAGTTTACTGCAGAGTGGGCAACGGAAAAGTATGCTCTTTGTCATGCTATCGCTATAATAATAATAATAATAATTATTATTATTATTATTATTTTAAATAAAATACTAATAAAATGTATTATAATTATCGAATTATAAGAATGTAATATACATTATATACACTGTATCTTGTCATACAATCGCCGGAAGCGGCCTATTTTTCCATTTTCCCCTGTATAACTAGCAGTTCCCAAATTTTTCGCTAGTCACATTATTACATGCAATGGATTCAAATTATTCTATTCATTCATTTATATTTTTTTGTGGATTTTTACAATTTTTTTTCCCTAATTTTGTCGTAGCCGATTCCCAACTTTCATCAGTGCTCTCTCCAATCGAGGCTACAACCGACGACCAGGAAGGGCAAAGGGAAATCACATGTTTCCTCTGAGTCACGTGACGCCAGCCGGCCTTATCTTTGTGAACTGTCTGCTAACGCACGGAAGGGAGCGGTAGGCTATAACACACTCAGAGTATAACTCTATCCGCTCCTT
Organism: Leiocassis micropogon; assembly: GCA_028565275.1. NCBI lineage: Eukaryota > Metazoa > Chordata > Actinopteri > Siluriformes > Bagridae > Leiocassis > Leiocassis micropogon. The sequence continues at coordinate 2,776 of JAOVVA010099507.1, read as the reverse complement.
TCACTTGCGTGAGCTCAAAGATGCCTGTTCCCATGATTTATCAGCTCGCTAGAATGCCACCCATCAAATGCAGAGAGAGCTCAGCCAATCAGCTCTCTCTCTGTCTAGGCTCCCTGGCTGTGGGAGGCTACACCATCACCCAGGATTCATACTGCAACACTCGGGGGGCTAAATTATACTATTTATTGCTCTATTTATCTCAGAGGGCTAAGGCACTCAGTTACTAATCGGAAGGTCGATGGTCCGAGCCCCAGCTCCACCAGGTTGCCAGTGTTGGGCCCTTGAGCAAGGCCCTTAACGCCATCTGCTCCAGGGGCGCTGTTTTATGGCTGACCCTGCGCTCTGATCCCAGTTACGCTGGGATTTGCGAAGAAAAAGGAAAAACTTTTACACATACCCAGATGAAAGCATCCTCATTCTTTGAAAGCTAGATAGGCTGCAAAATTAATAATTGTAAATCTATTCACTGAAATCAGTGTGTGGAAGTAGAAGTTGGCTTGATGTACGCTAGTGACTGTGGGACTGCCTCCTCCCGCAGCTACTTTCTTTCTTCTTCCGCTTCATCTCCTCTCTCATCAAAGCAAACACACACTTCTATTTTTGTAACATATACACCAATTGTATGTGCATTACCAGTCAAAGGTTTGGGCACGCCTTCTAATTCAGTGATCTTTTCAGATTTTTTTTTTTTTTTACAATTCACTGCGTCCGAAACATGCAATAATCTCCAATGAACAATTGATCTTGAGATGTGTTAATTGGTGATCTTTGAGGCTGGTGACTCTAAATGAACTTCTCCTCTGCAGCAGAGGTACGTTTTGGTCTTGCTTTCCTGGTTTCATCATAGTGCTTGATGGGTTTTGCAAATGCACTTGACGCAATACTGTTCTTGCAAGAATGTTCCAGAACAGCTGACCTTCATGTCTTAAAATAACTGTCTGTTGTTTTTGTTGTTACTTAATTATCTAATTCCATACATGTTAGAAATCCAAATTTGTGTCCAAATTTTTGACTGGTACTATATATTGTATAACTGCTTATATATGATATATATACAGTATATAATAAGACCTTGATGCACCTAGTTTGAAATCTAACCCTACCCTTAAGCACAATAAAAAAGTAAAAAAAAAAAAAAAAAAGAATACAGATACACAAACAAATCCTCATATTTACTTTAATTCTGTCGAAGACAGTGTAATGTTTTCTTTCAAACACCGTTAGAGCAATTTTGACGTCTCTGTAGTCATTTATTTTTCTGTACAGAACGATACATGGCAAGATGAGGATGTGGTGTTATTATTCATGAAGTTGATATCACCTTATTTTAGCCTGTAATGCGTAGGCAGCCTGTGTGAGTTAGAGCACGTCTCTCAAGAGTAACGTGATTCATCCATGACCTCATGTGTAGAACTCAAAGAATAAATAGAAGTTAAGCTGATGTATTTTATCACATTTATCTCAACTGAACTAAAAACAAATGAGACAGATTTGTCACAACTTGCAGTCTCTCTCTTTCTCTCTCTCGCTCTCTGTGTGGATGAGAAATGTGCTGCATGTTCTCTGTTAGATTTACTTTAATATATTTTGAGCTCTTCCTGCTACAATCTACATGAAATGTTTATCCCTGTATCTCTCTGTAAATACTGCACTTTACATACATTAAAAATAATGGAGCCATAAAGAACCACTGAAGAACCACTTTTGGTTCCTCTAAATATCAATCCATGTTTTTTTTTCTGAATTTTGAAAACATTACACCATATACACTGATCAACCATAACATTATGACCACCTGCCTAATATTGAATAGGTTCCCACTTTGCCATCAAAACAGTGATACACTGTGGGTTCTGACAGCTTTCTATTAGAACCGGCATTAACCTTTTCCTCAATTTGATCTACATTAGCTCTTCTGTTGAATCAGACTACACGGGCCAGCCTTCGCTCCCCATGTGCATCAGTGAGCCTTGGCCACCCATGACCCTGTTGCCAGTTCATTGGTTTATTTATGTCTGATCGGTGTATATCCTTCCACATAGTGACATTTAGCAAAAATAAAAAGAGTTAAAATCCTGCAACCAAACTCCAAAGGTTCGTCTCTGGCATCACACTAAGGAACGATTTCTGCCACCTTCGTTTGTAAACAGCACACGGTGCAAATAAGGCCTTTATGGATTTGAGTTAATTGTATGTCAGAGAAACTTATAATTATAAATTGTGTGAGAGTGAGCGTGAAAATGACAGATTACTATAGTATGTGTACTACTAATTTCCTTATTTTTATGTATTATATGATATGCCTCAATCAGTGTCTGCTACTGTTTATGTTTAAAGCATACTCTCATATTTCTGAAACACCATGAGTTAGTTCTGTCTGAGTAATCTGATCTGATGAGAGTTATTCCATGAGTGCTGATATGGAGCATAACAGCACTGGGATGTTTACCTATATGTATCATCCTGTGTCTCAGGTGTTCTAACAATCGTTAGTTACAATCGTTAATTAACTATCGGTACCCAGCATGGGTGAAAGCAGGTCTGTACGGTCCACGGTACTAGAAATTAGTGATGGGTCGTTCATGAACGATTCGTTCTTTTTGAACGAATCCTTAACGTGACTTAGAAGAACGAGTAGTCTCGGAGAGTGATTCGTTCATTTTCTACATGCGCAAATCATCGCAAAAACCTCCGGAGGTTACGTACAGGAAACAGAATTGAGCGATTCTTTCTCAATGACTCTTCTACTCCGAGTCGTTCGTTCTTTTGTCACGTG
>JAOVVA010099476.1:0-10662 GCA_028565275.1 Leiocassis micropogon | reverse complement strand
AATTAAAGTATATTACAAACTTTTCATTAGGACCCTAAAGAATCATATTAACTTTGGGAAAAATTGGGACTGTATGAACCCTTTAAAGAGATTACTTACAGTAATGGATTGTCACCTTAAAAATGGTGCTTACGAGCGTTAGCTACAGCAAATGCTGTCACTATGTCCTCCATATTCAAAGACCTATGTTCCGTTCAATTGAAATTAGTGCCAGTGCTGACAACCTCTCTTGGTTCATTGTTGACCTGAGGTATGTTTTATCAGCTTTAAAGCTGAAAAGCTTCTCTCACCAGAGGCAACGGTGATGGGAACTGTTAGCAGCAGACGAAGAGCAATGCTCAGGTTTCCATACAAATCTAGAAGTTGCTCCTTGTAGATGTAGTCTAGCATGTCTCTTGGAGTAGTAGACACATGATCAGGAAAGGTATGGACAGCAGCCCTGACCTCCATGACCAAATCCTCTGAATGTATATCATGTAATAATCTTTCCAATTTGAGAACAAGAAACTATACAGGGCATAAAAAATCCTGCAGCATACATATTTAGTCAACAAAAATTTAAAAGAGCACATATGTATCAGTAAACTAAACTTCATTAGGACTACATCTGACACGCTGAACTTACCATTTTCACTGTCGGGAGGCTGGACTGGGGTATCTTGGTGATAGGGACTTAAGCAATGCTCCTATTTATAGAAATATATGGTAATCATCTTAATTTATTATTTATTATTAGTTTATCAACTGGCTATGTTAACTAATTTTCTAGAGTTGTAAAGTAAATGCATGGATATAGTAACACTATATCTAACATGCTAAGCTTACCATTTTCACTGTCAGAAGGATGGACTGGGGTATCTCCCTGAGGTGGTGGTGGTGACAGGAACTTAAGCAATGCTCCTGAATGCAGAAATATATGATTAGCATGATAATTTGATCGTTTTAATTTAATTTACAGTTTATTAACTATTAGTTCATTGTTAGTTGACAACTAATTATGTTAACACAACTATTTTAATGTAGAAGAGCTAAATAAAAATGTCAACTAAGTAAATGTAATGATATTTATTTAAATTGCTTTGTGAGCTCTACAAGGGCAGCAAAACACAGTACCAAAACTTGCCAAGTGGTGATGTTCACCTCATTAACATTATCACCTATTGCAGCCTATTAATACCTGCATAAAATACATGCTGCTGCTACAGTACGTATAACCCTAACTAGTAACCCTATTAGAAATTTGACAATCTAAATTTGTCATTCAGGGCCTTCAGAGGAGATTTTGCTGCATAGCTCATAAACACTTGAAACTCCACTCCATACACTTCTAAAAAAAAAGCACTATTGAAAATTATTAAACGAAAAAAAGCTGGAACAACAAAAACACTGGTTTGTCATATAATTATCATTAAGTCATCAATGATCATTATCTCCATCACCTAACTTACCGCTGTCATGTTTCCTCTTTTCCTCCTCTTCTTGTTTTTTTTCCGCTTTTGGCTGCCGGATGGATAAGTCCTTTTCATTTTTAAAAAAGCCTAGTTATAAGTGCCTGCTGTACTAGTTTGAAAACCGCGGCTGACGCATCACGAAGAAAAAGCAAGTACATCCAGCATAACGCGAGAGGGAGCCCTCTAGGGGGGATGCGGCTATATTGCTCCATGTTGCGTGTATGTTTTTAATAATGACATTTCAGATTGTTCAAATGGTCAGCTGTCGGGGCCCCCTCAAAATGCGGGGCCCCAGGCAATTGCCTGTCTTCCCTGCCCTATTGCTACGCCTCTGAGTATGAATGCTCAAAAGGTGTTGATTTTGATCATGTGCTGCAATTTTTCCTGATCTTGGCTGTGCATGTTAACACTAACCAGACCACTCTGTAGAACAGTCTTGTAAACAATTGCAATACATAAAAATCAACATTAAAACAGTTCACTTTAGTTTACATACTGAATTTTGTTTATTGTTCAAATTCAAATTTCATTTCTTACAGACACAGTCATATACAGTATGATATGAAGAGAAATGCTTGTTTTGGCATGAGGAAGATGGTGTGGTTGGATTTCCCAAATGGGGGGCGAGATTGTGCCTTATAGCCATTTTCAGGTTATGTGCTGATAAAAGTTCAGTGCTGCGCATTTGAGGCTGCATCCTGGTGTTGTGTTTTGTGCATGCAGCTTGCATAAGGCAGAGACCATGTCTGCTTGTTATTGTGGAATATAAACGGCATTGATTATGACTGATGTAAACTCCAGAGGAAGGTAAAAAGGACGACATTTGATGGTCAGTAGATTCAGGTTGGGTGTGCAGGAGCGTAAAAGAGGAACAATGCTCGCTCTGTTGCACCAGCTGCTGTTGCACCAGCTGCTGTTCACCATTAAGCACATGCCACCTCCCCTTGGTTTCAGCCATGTCTCAGTCAAGCACAGAAGATTTCCATCCCAAATGTCTCTCTGGAACTTTATGCTGGCCCTGAGGTCATCCAACTGATTTTCCAGTGACATAATATTGGCGAGCAGGATGCTAGGCAGAGGTGTGCAGGGTTGTTTTCCCCGGGGCCACCACTTTGGGTCGTGTTCTTTGTTCTCCCTCAGGATCTCACTTGGCCAACTTGGATCTATGATTAAAAATGTTAAATTGTGAGTACATTGTATACCAGTAGAAATAAGAGTATCTCCATCGTACCTAATGTAATCAATGGTTAATGATTAACTGGTTTAAAGTTACTGTTTAAACCACAAAAACAAAGAAAAAGATGCCGGCACCCTCTTGGTTTATCCCCATGTTTCTGAATAAGTTATTTAATAGGCATTTTGGCTTGAATCTATATTTAAGTTTTTATTGTTCTTGTTTTTAATTGTTCTTCACATTTCTATTATTATTCTATAATCTGTTTAACTAAAGAATGTTTACATTTCACAATTTGTTTTGTAGGTGTCAGATTACCTTGCAAGTTTTTGTACTATATATACTATAGAATTGCCTTGCCTTCTAAGTCCAATTTTGAACTGCACCTCATTGACAAAAAACCCCCAACATGAAATGGACAGCCAAGCATTAGTCTTTCCCTATTTAAAGCTTGAGACTCAAAATATTTTCTTCTTCTTTCTAGAGCCCATAATAAGCCATTTTTTTTTAAAGCTGCATCATGTTTGTGTTTTACAGCAGAAAAAAAGAGCTGCAAATTGACCCTCTCTTTTCTTCCTTTTTACATCAGTCCCAGCAGGACAGGTTCAGAAAATTTCTCTACACTTATAAAAATGGGAAAAAAGGAAGAGGATAATATTTTCTTTTTTTTTTTTGTGTGTGGCCACACACTGGGGACCCATGTGAATGTACAAAAATATTAAGTGATTTTTGTGTAATCTGGTGCCCTTTATTCTAGTTCCCGTTTAACTTTAGCACTTTTATATAAAGTGGTTAATATAAACTCTAATATAAACGGTGCTCTCTGTGCTTGTGTAAGTGTAGTGTGCTCATGCATCAGCAATAATGTTAACAAACAGTATTTTAGATAATCAACATTTTTGATTATTATATTGGGTTGGTACCGTCAAAGGTTCATCTTTTGCATCTTTTAACTGGCATCATGGATGCTGCAGGAAAGGGGATTTTAATTTTACTGTTATTGCTACAGCAGAATGTTTGTATACAACAACTAGACCTAAATAAAATTTTGGTGTAACTTGTACAATGTGCTTTTATTGTAAATAGAAATTGTTGAAACTTAATATATAAATATTATAATGATATAAACATTTTACCACATTCTATTCATGTTTCCAAAATTTTGGATAAAATGAAATAACCAAACCACATATTTTAGAAATAAAAATGGTATGATAAATATCTTAACATACTTTAATATAAAAATAACAGAAATTATCAAACCACATTTCTATTGTGCATTAGACTTGTAATATATCTTACAATCGTGTTTAATCATTACTAGTATTGTCCTTGTATTGTCTTTCCTTTTGAGACCCTCTGGTATCCCTTGGGTTAAATTGTCCCGGGACATATTTGGGGTTTTAAAAACAGTTCTGAAATAAACCATAATATTGTCATAACATATATTGTTTTTATCTCAATTTCAAACAATAGAAAGAGCATGTATGTTTAATGATCTGCTTTGGATGTGTGGTGTCACCAGTGCCTTGCCTAGCTCGTTGTCTTCTTTGGAGTTTCCTTTTGTTACAGTCTGGGTTGATTGCCACCCACACTGTAAATGCATATAGGCTGAGAGCCAGCATGTGGTAAGATAATGAGTGCCCACCATAGCGTTCTTTTTTGTCAGTTGTAGCAGGCCAACAGCTTGTCTAGGTTATCTATCTCTCCTTTGGTGGCATTGTAGTCAAGTATGATTTCTGGCTTGCAGTCCTTTTGGCTACTTATTGTTCCATTCCTGTGGAGAGTGCTTATGAGCAGTAAATTTTTTTCAAGTTGGAGGAATGGACTGGCCTTTTATATTTAGATAACATTCTACGCAAGTGGTTTTCAGGTGCTTAGATTATAATAATTAAAATAAACATTATCTGTGTGTATGTGTTTGTGTGTGCATGTGTGTGTGTGTGTATGTGTGTGTGTGTCAGTGTGTGTTTGTGACCGTGTATGTGGGCATGTTTCTGAGTGTCTCTGTTTCTGTGTGTATGCGAGTCAGACTGACCCAAAGACCATATGAAGGATGTAAATGTGTGGGGTGTAATAGCATGTGTGCTCACATTTTTATCACAGAAAAAAGGCCATTAAGTATCAGGTAGAAAAAAAATTATACTTGCATCATTTTTCTTCTTGTAAAAATTTGAAATGAGTCAAATTGACCCAAATGCCATACAAGCATTAATATTACTTTGTTAGTTTTGTCAATACATTCATCTACATTTAATAGGATAATATTTAATTTTTTAACTTTTTGGCAATTCTTCCTTCAATGCCTACAACGCTACCAAGTCCATACCAAGCTGTAGGGAGCCATTACGATATCTACCAAGCTCTCCAGGGGTCATAACAACTTTGCATCTGTGTTGATTTGGTCACAAATTTGGCATGGGGTTTAATGGTGGTTGTCCCCAGATTCAGGTATATTTGCAGATATATTTATTATATTTACATTATCATCAGCAGCAATATGCAGAAATAAATGATGTTTATAACAAAAAATATAAAATTGTGATTTTATTGGGGAAACTGTGTTTCCACGTTTGTGACAATAACACTAAAATGTCTGTGAATATGTGAAATATATGGACATATCCATTGGACAGAAAACATTTATTGAAAATTTTGTTTCTGCAAAATGTTTAAGATATTTTATATGAACTCTATAAATAAAATCTAACCCTATGTTTGTAGTTAATATGAAAATATGCTGTATACTCAGGTTGTGAAGGGAATGAAAATAGACAAATTAGCTCATAATATGTATTTATTTGAACTCAGCCACATTTTCTACCACTGTTTGACATGTGCTATAATAACTGTCACAAAAATATTGTTTTGAAAATCCATATCTCCTATATTTATATGTCTATATTGTATATAGGAATATTAGGGATTGTGTTTAAAATTGCTCTATGATCTTTTAAATAGTGGCCATAGTCAGTACAAATCCAGGGGTGTAGTACAAGAAGAAATCCATAATTTTGGTAGATTAGGACTTCACAAGTGGAATAATTATGAATTAAAGATGGGTGAAAGAGATTATTATTTGCTACACCCCAAAATCACTGTTATATAAATACCCCAAAATATTTATTATTACAATAATAGCTCTCAGTATGATATGTGGTCTTAATATGGTCTTACATTATTATATCTGGTTTGCTGCCATTCAGTGAGGACTGCGTGAGCTTGAGAAGCTGAAAGAGTTGTTGCTGTTAAATGCTGAAGCACTTAAACTCACACTCAAACTTACTTGAGGGAGACTTGAGCATCTAATAATAAAGGTTACTTTTAGAGTCAGGTTGTTCCAGCAGTTGGAACTTCGTGTCAATGTCATAGTTTTTTAAAGTTCAGTGTCAAGAGCTCACTTAAATACTGTTAGGTATTACTTACTAATGTGGAAATGGTGCTATGCAAATGCCAAATTGATTGTATCTCTCTATTCACAAAAAGGGCTAAATTAAAGAGCTAAAAAAACAAATAAACTGTTAACAACACCCTAGTCTATACTCTGACTGTACAACTGATCAGAGTGAGACTGCTAAGCCACAATATCCCACCTCAGTACGTTTTCGTGCACAGTTGGCCTATTTATTAGGAGTGTCATCCTAGAGCTAAATTAATAATCTAAATATAAGCTTCTTTGACTAATTTAAAGCATTATTTTGCACTAATCATGCATAAATACGCATGTGAGACCATATATAATTAATTCGGGATAAGAGATAGGGCTTAACATTAATCATTAGTTTCAATGTCACAGAGTTTTATTGCGCAAACAACAAGAGACCAAAACACAGAACAACATAAAATAAAAAAAGGGAGGAAAAGGAGTAAGTTACTCAAGATGAGTCTTATACTAAAATTTACAACCTAAATCTTTAATTGCCATAAGGTAAAACTAATAGTTGCGGCAGAACCTCTAGCCCTATCTGATTAAAATGTAAGCAGAATTTAATGAATTTCTCTGTATACATTCTGCTTCTGCATGGTAGCCAATGCAAAAATAGAATAAAAATAGTTTTTAATATCTATTTTATAGTATTTGAGTTCTTTAATGTTACTGTAAATTAATAAATAAAAACACTGAGAAAAAAAATATATATATTATATATATATACTCCTATAAGTAGGGAAAAAAAGTTTTTTGGGGGGAGACTTTTTGAACTTTTTGGGCATGTAAAGACAAAGACTTCAAAAACTAGAGTTTGCCTTTTTGGATTTTTTTTTTTTTTTTTGAAGGACTTAACATACACAAAAACCCATGAAAATCTAAGAGTCTGGGCCCTGGGTGTCATTCAGGGCCTTCAGAGGAGATTTTGCTGCATAGCTCATAAACACTTGAAACTCCACTCCATACACTTCTAAATCTCATTGAGGACGCAAAATTCAAATGCAAAAAAAGGGATTTATAATATCTCAAATTGTTCTGCCGTGGCAAGCCTTAAAATTATGGCAAAAAATGGCTAATAATTAGTTATATATAATTATATAGTTATCTGTATAACATGCATATAATGTGTCATATAAGTGAACTTAACAAGCCCAATATGTGTGATATCACATTGAGTGACATCATAATGTGAAGTTTTTTCTTTTTCCAGCATCTGCTTTTTGCTTAAAAAAAAAAAACATGCTAAAAAAACACACAGGTTGTATGGGCTGTCTGGGTGGCGCTGGCTCTGGTGATAGGGCATCGTTGCTTGCAACTATATTTGTATTATTAAACCCATTATTTATTTAGTATCGACATCTAAGAATAATATTGTCTCAGCAGAAATTCGCTTCCTTTACCCCCTCAGTCTAAGTTGTGGCCTTTAAAATATACATTGAGTTAGAGCCATCAATTTTGGAACAAGGATAAGTTTAGATAAGCCTTTTGGTCTTTTTACACTACACATTGAATTTGAAATGAAGCACACAAGGTGTGAGCAAAATCTAGACTTTCACTTTTAATTCAAGGAGCTTGACAAAAATGTGGCATTAACCATTCAGGAACTATAGCAATTTGTTTACTGATAATTTTACTAAAATTTCAGTATTGTGCCTGAAGCCACTGAACCCATGGACCTAACCAAATAATGAGTTTCCTCCCTCGAGATGCTTTGCAAGATCTTTACTGCAGCTGCCAACCAGCCTGGGTTGTTGAAACTACATTTAAGCCTGTCGAATCTTATATGGAGGGGGTTAGAGGCCTTATCTTTAGGTGCCCTTTGCTTTGATACCTGCACCTCAACACACCACTGGAAAAAGATGGTACTCTTAACAACAAACTGATAAAACATCTGAAGTATTCTGTGCATACATACATTGAAGAACCTAACCCTTGTCAAGAGATAAAGCCGGCTCGGCCCCTTCTTGTAGACAGCCTCTGTGTTGGTGGACCACACTTGTTGGACCCCCATGTACTAATAAAATGTTATGAATTCCATATCAGTCCTAGTCCCAGACTGGGAAGAACGGCGGGTCCCTTACTTTATCCCACTCCAAGCTCTTCTACAGTTTCCCCTGTGGGTGTCTTCTCTATCTTTTTATCTCTATTAATTTTTTTTGTACCCACCTGAGTTTTGCTTGGTCTTCTGATCTGAATGCCATTAAGTAGGGTCTTCAGATTTTTTTTTTTTTATTGATACGGTAGCAGTAGACCTCTTTAGTAGGAATGGAATTGTCAATACAGATCACAATGTACTCAAAAACACAGCATGTAAATCCATTAATGTCTTCCCCTTTTAATTCAAATTGGACATTCCAGTCAGTGGCTTCTAGTGAACCACACAGTGATTTAAAGACCTCATTAACCCATTTCCTCATGGTACTCACTATGCTTGGTTGCCACTGAACAGGCTTGTATGATGTGTTAGCGGGACCAGGTGATCTGACCTGCCTAATGGGGGAGGGCAGTAGTTTTGAAGGCAGGTTTAACATTAATGTACAGCAAGTCTTATTTTTTCTCATTTTGTATTTGACAAACTGATAGAAAGTGAGAAGTATGGAAGAGAGAGAGACATGGTTAAGCTCACCTGTAATAATAATGAAGGCACCTGGGTGTTTTTTTGTATTTAAGTCAAATATGACCAGGGTTGCACCACCTAGTATTTTGTAATACCAGAAATCTCAAAGAAAAATATATATTTTTACTTTATAACGTGAATATCTGAATATGACATCAGCATACCCTCCTCATACACTTTGACTCAATTTTTTATTATTTGGGTAAACAGTTTATTTCATTGCCAAAACATTTTTGATGTTAGAGTCATAATTGTGAAGTGCACAATAGATTCATTAAAAATTTTTTTTAATTGTGGTAGGTTTTTGTCTAGTTCATGCTATGTTGTTTTTATGAACCATTCATAAAAAAATTTCAAATAATATTTTAAATCTTTTGTATAGTTTTATGGATATATATAAATATTGAAACTCACATTACCAGATTTATCCACTGTCATTTGTAAACAGGCAGGAAAAAAATCCATCTACTCAAGAATCACAAAACACTGTATTATATAGACACCTTGGTTTAAGGAGGTTCTTTTTTGTCCCTTTTGTTCATGTGCATGACTATTTTTTCCTGTGTTACCACAGCTGTCTCAATCATGTCTCAAATCACAAATGATCTCTGTTGTGACTTTTCTCTTCTGATGTCATTTGTATATTTCACTCTTAAGGATTTCAATGTGTAAATCTTGCTTGCTTCATACCACTATTTTCTCCTGCCTTTTCTTAAGGTGTTTTACAGATATGCTTTCTCCATTTACTCTTTAAGATCCACTTTTACAACAGCCATATTTGAGGTTTCAGTAGCAGGGACACAAAAGCAGTGTGTGTCCTAACGAGCTAGACAGACTTTTTGTGAAACACATGAAAAGCTTCTCTCAGTTAAGATATCTGGTTTGAACCAGCTGGTCTACAGAATAAAATTAGGATTGCTTAAATCTTAGGTGGCATACAGCCACAATTATTTAGTGTTACTTATCTTCTTGTGAGCTGGTGTTATTTTTAGGGGGGATTTTTTTTCTTTTCATTTTGGAAGCTGTTGAAACTATATCTTTATTGTAATTGTCAAACTTTTGTTGAACCAAATTGCATTCCCTTTGTGTGTGTTTATATACTTTAGTTGGAGCACTGTACCGAACAGGGTAACACCCCTAAACCCCCTTGATTTTACTGTATCTATACTTTTCCACAAAGAGTTGAAAAACTTTGTACCATACAGGGTAACACCCCTAAACCCCCTTGTTTTTATTGTATCTATACTTTCCCACAAGGAGTTGAAAAACTTTAAAATGCTAAGTTATTATTGCATAATCATATAAATGCTGCTAATTTGTCAGCTGCACATTCATGCCATAAATCTCCTGTTATGCTAGATTTAAATGTGATGACTGGTGAGACCACTGAAGTGCACTAAACTGATTTAAATGAGTATTTCATATTCATGGAGCCAGTTTCAGATGAGGTTATTATGCTCAAAGTCATAAAATGGTCAAAATGGTGTGCTGTGGCCAAAATGGTATGCACGTGGTCAGCAATAATACTCAAACTACAGATACAGTTCCTGGAGAAACTGTGAAGTGGGGGTGCAATGGAACACCACTTTTCCTGGGCAAAACGCTGAAAATGGCTGATTTATAGCTCATTTGGATACAAAGATATGAGTCTGTATACTGCCTGTGGTTTATGGAAGTGTGTGTGTGTGTGTGTGTGTGTGTGTGTGTGCAGGCATGTGTGTGTAAGGGTGTGGCTTTTGCCGCAGCCGCCCGCACACATGCATGGCAAATTCACAGAAATAGAGATTGTGACTTGTGAAGATTTCACTTCAAGGCCAAAGGCATTCCCGTGGTTCTTTTTTCTCAAACGTGGTTCATTTGTTTTATCATAAAGGGCCTAAACATCACATCATAAATCCTAAACCATTTGACCAATCTTCATCATTTACAGGCAAAATCCTAGGAAATCATTTTCAATCAGTTTCTTTAATGTGAAAAATCATTTTCAATCAGT
>JAOVVA010099384.1:0-12040 GCA_028565275.1 Leiocassis micropogon | reverse complement strand
TGTGTGTGTGTGTGTGTGAGTGAGAGAGAGAGAGAGAGAGAGAGAGTGTGTGTGTGTGTGTTTTTGTATGATATTTCACTGAAGGATACACTGACATGAACATGGCATAAAAGAGAAGACAAAGAAGTGTGTGTGTGTGTGTGTGTGTGTATGTGTGTGTGCGTGTGTGGTGTGTGTATGAATGGAAACGTGACACTGTGTGGCTATGTGTGCGAACAGTGGAACATCCTTCAACCTGCTGGGGTAACAAGAGCATGGTTAGTGACACACATGCACACACAAGCACACACACACACACACACACAAAAGCCTACAGCAGAAGTAAAAACAGAGGAGGTAATGAGCAGCAACAGTGCTGATGAGGGGGAAGAGAGAAAGAGAGGATAAAGAAGAAAGTACATAAAGAAGGATTAGGAAAGAGAATTAGACAAAAGACAGACAAGCAGACAGGCAGACTGACAGTTAGGGGGGCAGAAACATAAAGGGATATACAGCCAGGAAAACAGACACACAAAGAGACAGACAGATTTGTAGACATAAAAAGACAGACATACAAACAGGTAAAGAAACAGACGGATATAAGAGATAAAAGAGATATACAGTTTATGGAGAGAATTATGCTAAAAGATACACATACTGAGAGATAGGTACTGTAGATGGGTAGAGAGACATGAAATTTGACCGAGATACATTCAGTGAGTGAACAACAGATAGAGAACCAGACAGACAAGCGGACAGAAAGTCAGCCAGACGCTGTGGAACAATCAAGTATCTCAGGAACACACCCATTAAGTGTCTCTTTACCTCTGACTTACAAAGCGCTGACACTGGAGACTCCTTCTGGAAATATAAACATCACTCTGAATATAATTTGTTACCCCGGAAACAATATTGTATTTTAACAGCATTAACATACACTTAACAGCATTAACATACACTTGCAGCTGCACTGCTGTCAGCTGCTGTTTTAGAAAACTAATCAAGTTCTTTTGACCAATCAGGATCCAGGATTCAGCAGCGCTGTGGTGTAGATAAATGTAGGTGTTTGTGTGAGACGCATGTTTTCTTCCTTTGTGTTTCTGGCTTCGTGTTTTTCTCAGCGCTGTAGGTCTGAGTGAGGCGTTCCTGAGGAAACACAGCATAAAAGCAGCACACGCTGTGATTACGACGACGTGGTAATGCACTGTCCGGAGGGAACAAGAGAAAAGAAAGGAAAGGAAAAAAAAGACAGACAGAGAAAAAAGGGGTTTTTGTTCCAGTTGAGAGGCAGCCTGCGTTTTCCAGCAGCGTTTATGCTTCTGAGATAAAATCTGAAACTGTTTAAAGTTACATAATGATGGCTGGCTTCTGAGGTTCTTTACTCCTGAAAGAATGTTTTATTGAATTATTCAGAACCTGAATTATTTATTCTTAATGTTACAATGTTCTTAATGGTTTTCAGGACATTACAGCAGTTATACTGATTCTGGGGCGTGGGTGATTCAGTGGTATAACCCACAGGATGCTTTCACACTACATACTCTGAGACTGATCCCAAATTGACCCCAAATTCAGTTCTGAGAAACACTGAGTGAACCCGCTGTACTGTGCCCGGATGTACCCAACTTTTTCCAGTTGGTAAGGTGTTCTCTACAGTACAGTGTAATCGGGCATGGATTGAATCACATATAAAAGCTAACCTCACCAAAACATTATTAAGTCAACCGTATTTTTAAACATCATCGCTGCTCGTCCCTTTGAACTGCATGGTCATAGCTGATAAAGTACACCCCTGGGACCCTAAAGCGCAAACACACACACCACAACCAAAAGAGTCTTCGCTTTACACAACGTTTAACAAAGCAGTACCACCCACTAACAATAGACACGCATTCATACCTCTGACCGTCATATACATGCACATAACATTTTACAGTATGAAACATAAAGGCAAGTTCATAAGCAAATCTCGATATTTCTCTAATGTGTCTTTAAAGAAGAGAAGTTGGAGCCAATCCAGTCTGTGGTGTAGTGGTTAGGGTTAGTGGTTCACAGCACCTATCCAGTCATTTCATTCACAGAAGTTCTTAATTTTGTAACATTTTTACAGGGTTTATCTTTAAATAAAAGATAGGGTTTTATTCATGTTCTCTTGACGTAGCTAAATAAAACTCCTCTAGCTGTGAGATACCTGTAACTATCTAAATGCATATCTTATGCATAATTTGTTAAATTGACTTATACGGTATATTGGCTGGTGAAAAAAAATTGGCTGGGAGAGGGCGTCTTAAGTGGCTTCTACTGTAGGAAAGCAAGCGAGAGGGGCCACTCTTTGTGCTCTATTTACTTGTCCCCAAAATCAATAATAAACTGCCTGGCAAAAAACACACTATAATATTTTTTTAATATCACCTTTTGCTTTGATTACAGCTGTAAAATCATTTGTTAAGCTTATGCAATGTTATAACATTTATTTCCATCCAGAATCACATTAATTTCCTTCCAAGATCTTGTATTGATCGGTTTCCGGAGAACGGGGGAGCTGATGAAGTTTTTTCAGCTGTTCGAATGCTATTTCTGTTTCTCGTGTCCAGTGTATTTTTTCTGGAAGACCCTTTTTCAGAAAGCTAGAGAGGGGTCCTGCAATAGAGGAAAAATTAAGTACAAAACGTCTGTAGTAGCTCGCTAGTCCTAAAAAGGCGTGTACCTGTTTTTTCCGATGTTGACCGCAGGTACTTACAGACTGCTTCAACCTTTTTCTCCTGTGGTTTTAACAGGCCGCATCTGATTCTGTACCCTAGGTACTGTGCCTCAGTCAGCCCCAGGTGAAATCTTTTTGGGTTAGCGGTCAGACCCGCCTTTTGGAGCTCTTCCAGTACTGCCCTAAGGTGGTGTAAGTGTTCAGTTCAGTCCCCTAAGTCCAAGACCACATCATCTAAGTATGCGGCCGATGCGGATGATCATGCCATGTTTTAATGTCGTGCCATACCGGATGTGTCAGCCCTGTGTCGGTGGAGAATACATCCTGGAACTGATCGAGGAATTCGTTCAGATCCTGGTGTTGTGCTGTTGTTAGGTCCTCTCCCCTATAGACCATTTCGCGACCTACAGCTGAGACTGAGAGAGCAGTGAGACCTGAGACACGCGGCAGTAGTTCAATCCATCATTTTAGTAAATTTATATGGTAAAGCTTAGTGCGTAGCTGTTTAATCTGCAGCAGCCGGTAGACATCAGCCATCACCTTAGACATGAAGGGCATCCCCTGGTCTGTCAGACCCACATTCCGGGACGTTGTTTTCCACAGTGGGACAATGTCGACAATGACCAGGATGTGCTCATGTCTTTTTGATGACTTTGGGAGTGGGTAGATGAGATCCATCCCGATGCTCTTGAAAGGAACAACGATAATGGGGAGTGGGATTAGAGGGGCGGGGGCTGGCTTCTGTGGGGCTGTTTTTTGGCACTCTGGGCATCGTTGACAGAAACTCCTCACCTCGGCTTCCAAACACGGGCAGTAAAATCTATCCCTGATTTTTTTTCTCTGGTGTTTTTTTCTCCAAAATGTCCGCCGAGTGGGTGTGTGTGCCCGAGGTGCATGACGGCGTCCGTTTTTCTCTGCGAGACGACTAGCAGATCTTGGGGTTCTCCTGTTTGCTGTGTGTGAAAGTATAAAAGCCTGTTCTTTACCAGAAAATATGATGTCGGACTCCCCCTGTCGTGTCCTTCGACCACTCCTTCTATCTGTCGCACCTGACTCCAGCAGTGTTTTAGCCGCTGGTCCTCACGCTGCAGCAGAGCACAGTTGCTGGCTTTTTGTACCTGCTGAGACAGGGGAAGAAAGGGATTAATTTGAGAGCTTTCCTCACCTTCTGCTTCCATGTCTGCTTCTTCATCTGCTGCCTGTGCGAGCAATGCCGGTTGGGATGTCGCGGGTTTCACTTTGTGTTAGCCCTTTGTAGTTTTCTTTCTCCCACGTTCATCTCTCTTTGCTGAGCATGTTCCAGGCCAGTCTCTTCCTAGTAACAAAGGGACTGGGAGGTTGGGCATGATCCCTGCTATCACGCTGTGTTTTCCCATCTCATCCTCCACCGTGAAACGTGCCGCTGGTACTTCCCGCCGGTTGCCGTGCACACAAGTGATAGGGAGGGATTCACACGGCTGCGCTCCTGTAGAGATGACTGAATGTGCTAACATGACAGTACGCCCTGTGTCAATGAGCGCTGGGAGTGGGGTACCACCGACTCGGACCCAGTGGGTGGGAGCAGGGAGATGGTTTGTGTCTGACCTCCTTTTGTTCCAAAGGCCTCGGGAGTAGGTTGGACAAGAAAGATCTGGTTCTGTAGAAATGGGCTTATCTTGCGGCATGTCTGAACGTGGTATTCGGGGGGATAAGTTGCGTCGATGTGGAGATATGTATCTTTGTGGGCTTTTTTCTGAAAAACGTTTCTTTTCTGGCCCTAATTACTCTGTCCATGATTACTCGCTCCCCACATGCCCCAGGGTCCGTGTTTTGTGCCCCCATTCTTCACCCATGTAAAGCTTTGTAGTGGGCACAGAAATCACGGACACGAGAGTTATTGCAGGGTAAACAGGTGCTCGTTTAATTTGGTGCTTCTTAATTGATGGTAACAGTATTGGAATGTTTAAATATATTTATCATTATGTTAGTTACTCTACCTGTGGGTCACCAGCATGGGAGAGAGGAGAGAGCAGCTCTTCTAAAAACCCACAAGAAAACACATCTGATAATGTTGTGTCATCTTAAACTACAACGTGTCTCCTTAATAAATGCTACTATGTCATTCTGAATGGTCTCTGAATCATCCATGTTCTTTTATTTAAGCAAGCTACTAAACAACCTAGCTTCTAACACAAGGCTGCATCCCAAATCCATGTCTAATCCCTGATCAACAGCACTACACTTGAACCCAGAAATTAACATAGCTGATATTCTCAAGTAGAATAAATTTTAAAAAATTAAGTAAATCTTTAGTAAAGTTTTTCAGGACTGTTCATCACATCCATGGTTTATTCCCCTCACCTTTTGGCCAGATATTACCAGTACAAATGTGACACCTCTTTCGTTTGCCAGCTCGACACTAGTGCCACCAGTCATGGAAGGATATGCAATGGGGGAGAAAAAAAATGGTTTAAAAAAAAAACAAACATTTTATTATCTGTTAAAAATAAATGGTGTTTGTGAAACTGTAGTATAAAAGTTATATAAGTTATCATAGTTGCATATATCAAGTTATATGCTGTTATTTAGTACATCAGCACAACCTCAAATGTGATATTACTTAAATATCATGCTCTTACACTGGCTAAAGTGTTTCTAGCCAGGGTTACTTGACTAATTAGGTAGGCTCATGAGAGTTAGTTTGATTGTAAGTTATCACAGAATGTCTAGTTAATGTTTGTTTTAAATAAAGTAAAATATATTATGTTAGGAGGAAGTGGGAAAATATAATCTTTCTTCCAGTCCCCCTGAAGACATTTTGAGTCTTTTTAATACTTTTTACTAAGGGTCGAGAAAAGGCCACCTCCTATCTTCAATCCTAGCTACATTCTATTGACCCTGCAGCAGATAGTGAGGAGAGCTGAGAAGATCATCAGGGTCTCTCTTCCCACCATAAACATATACACCATGCTGCTTGAGCAAAGCCACCAGTATTGTAGATGACCCACAAACACCTCACATAAACTCGTCCAGAGCATTCAGACACACATAAAGACTCTTCAGTATTCAAAGACTTAACTGTATTCCCCCAATATACTGTCCACACTTACTAATACAACAGTATGCAGTGGTGAGCCCTCCAGTAGTGACACGACTACAAGAAATGATTTTTGGATGAGCCATTATAAAGAGCCTTTACAAAGTCTATAAACTACCTACATGTTACGTTCCACCTTTGAACAACTTCTAATCTAGTACAATGTTTTTTCAGCCTGTTATTACGTTCCAGTTTTTCAGACATGTTTAAATTTTTCTGCCATAGGATTTCTCCTGGGTGGCATGGTGGTGAAGTGGTTAGCGCTGTTGCCTTGCACCTCCAGATTCCGGGTTTGATTCCCGGCCAGGCTCGATTCCTGTCTCTGTGTGCATAAAGTTTGCATGTTTCCCCCGTGCTTGGTGGGTTTCCTCTGGGTACTCTGGTTTCCTCCTACAGTCGGAAGACATGTAGATTAGGTTAATTGGTGTTCCCAAATTACCCATAGTGTGTGAATGAGGGTGTGAGAGGGTGTATGTGTGTGTGCCCTGCAATGGATTGGCACCCTGTTCAGGGTGTATCCTGCCTCATGCCCTCCTGGGATAGCCTCCAGGCCCCCCACAACCCTGAATACATGATAAAGTGGTATAGAAGAAAGTGAGTGAGGATTTCTCCTGACTGCCTGAAGAAGGCTTTTTTCTTTTCTACACTCTTGAGATCGCACTGGCTTGAGATCAATTCCAGGAATGTGTGAAAATAAACCTTACTACTGTATGCATATTGTTCTGTTTTGTCCCGCAACATCCTGTTTTTTCAGACTTAATGACTTGTATTGTCTTACGACATTTGCACATTTGCACTTTACATAGTCCTATGCAGGGGCGTCTTTAGTCATATTTAGTGTATTCTCCTGTAGTCCTATAGTGTTTGATGTAGCAGCACCATGATCCTGAAATAAAGTTGTTTTATTTCACTCTGTACTGTGTCATTTGATTTAATTTAAGTAGAACATATGGATTTGTCCCTTTTCCCATTCACACTATTGTCACCCATTGAGTCTCATACACAAACACACACACTCCTCCCAGGCTTTGTGTGGTGACTGATATGTGAGAATGCCAAGCCCCAGATCCACTCGTGCCCTCTAGTAGCTGATCCGGGATGGACTTCTTTATCTATTTAAAGAAGCTCCCAAATCCAAAAGCCCACTAAGCTGTTTCTGACTGCCAAGAGACGGGTGAGTCCCTGAGGATTGTGGAAAATCCTGGCTGAGTGATCTATGCTGGACAGCGTTGAAATCAGTCGCTGAGACTCTGTAAGACTATAAAATGATTCATTAGACAGAAGAAGTAGAAGAAGGAGATTTTATTGTATTGTCTTGTAAGTTATATCTTCTTATTAATATAAATTCTAATATAAATTAACATTGCAGTGTATATATAATATAATAATGTTACGAAAATGCAAATCCTCAGTTAACCCTGATCCTGTTTGAGATTGATCCCAGAGACTGCAGGATTTTTGATTTATACACCAGCTGTACGAGCAGGACTATCCATATGTTGGTGTAGGAACAAGGAAGTGATGACATCATAAACAGATTTCAGCCTTTTAACACCACACACACACACACACACACACACACACACACACACACACACACACACACACAATCAGCTTGAGCAGCATATGCTACTGCCTGTACAACACAGATCTGTTGGAAAGTGAATCACAGTGACCTTTGCACCCATGAATAGATGATGTGGCAAACCTCCTCCGCAAAGAATTGAGATTATTTATAAAACCAATTCTGTCAAATTATATTTCTCAAACAGAACGCATCACTTTTATACATTCACTGTCAGATGTTGGTTCATTGTTGGACTGATCTCAAGCGCCTCTCACGCTGTCGTTACCACTATCTATAGGTTAAGCTTCTAAACCGCATGAAAAAATTGATTTTGGGAAACAGGATGTGAATCAGCAAAAGTAAAACCTGACCACAAGGACTTCTGTCTGATTTATAAACTAAACCCTATTATAAAGTGTTGATTTTTGGGTAGGCCAGAACACAGATTCAGGGACAGAGGGGTGAGGAGCTTTTATTGTTGTTATTCTTTCGGCTGCTCCTGTCTAGGGGTTGCTATAGCCGATCATCCAATCCACATATAACTTGACACAGGTTTTACACTGGGATTTGGGCATTGGGTGGGAATTGAACCCAGCCTTTCACATGGCAGTTGAGAAACATACCACTGAGCCACCGTACATTGAAGAGCGTTCATTAAAGAGTAAAGCATACTTTTATTAAAACAAAAAGTGAGAAAAGGGATGGGTTGAATTAATCAATGAGGTTTAGGTGAGCTGGTGCAAAAAAATCATCAAGGAAGAGCAAAGAATGCAGATCAATGTGTCATGCACCCGGAACGTGCAACTTACTGGACTGACATTCAGTGGTCCTTTTAAAGGGCGCTGATGACACCATGGTGTATGATAATCAGCCAGCTCCAATGCACACATGGTGAGGTGCCTTAATTCACCCTGAGTGGCAGCGGAGGCCAGCATGAGGTGCTGAATGCATGTTGTGATCTCTTTTCCTTGGTTGAGTGAGGAGCTAATCAGATGGTAAAAGGCACTTAGTGTAGGCGCACCTTTACACTATTTGCACTTTTTTGTTTACTATTGTAAAGCTTCAAGCACGGCAATCCAGAACACAGTAATCGAGAGACGAACATGAAGTGAGCAAGATTCTAGACCATGAGCTAGACACCTAGGACATGCAACACACCGGACTGTGGATGATAATCTGATGCCAGCCGCGGTGAGTTAAGGTGCCCTACCTCTCCAGTGTGCACAGTGGAGCTCCCCATGGTGCTGAACATGCACCTTGATTTCTGTTTCCCATTTGAACTGTAGAAGGTAAGAGGCGCTGATTTTAGGCCTGCTGTCACAACTATGTAAAGTAAAACAGCTACACAGTTAATTTACCATATTTTTTATATTAACAAAAACATGGAGTTACAAAGGCTAAACAATGGCTAAATAGCAGTTAGATGGGCAAGAAAATGAGGTGGCTTGTGATTGTAGTCAGATCTGGATTTACAAAACCATTGCAAGAATCCATTTGTGCTTGATTTGTATAAACAGGTAGAAAACTTGCATATGTAAAAACTAAATGACACAAAATGTATCATGTGCAACACTGCACAATATGGAAATAATTTCTTTTTCACTTATGTGTGTTGTTCTTAGTGAGTTCAGAACTCCTGATGATAAACTAAAAGTAAAATTTTGTATTAAAAAAAGAATTAAGGGACTACATACAATCAACAACATCAAGCTTCTTTACGAGCGAAAACCTGGCGGCTCTGTGTTTCCTCATTTCTCTATCAGCCATAACCACACTAGTGACCAGAGCTCAAATCCATGGACATGTAGATCACATGGTACAAACATTGTTGGCTATCACACAATGCTGCAGTTGACACCCAGAGTCCAGAAAGCATTTATTTAAAACTAATGGGGTTGAGATGTCAGGATTACAGAAAAATGCTGTAGTAATGAGCTTTCGGTGTCATGTTGGCTATAGAATAGAATAGAATAGAATAGAATAGAATATAATAGAATAGAATATCGGGTTTCTGGTGGCAAGATCTGTAACACACGCTACCCCTCAAAAGTTTAGGATCATTTCTACCTTCAATTCAATTCAATTTTATTTGTATCGTGCTTTTAACAACTGACATTATCGCAAAGCAGCTTTACACAATTAAAAGAATCATTTAAGTTTGTATGAAATGTGAATGTGCATGAATCAAAATGATAAGATTGTCCCTGATGAGCAAGCCGAGGACAACAGCGACAGTGGCAAGGAAAAACTCCCTGAGATGGCAGTAGGAAGAAACCTTGAGAGGAACCAGACTCAACAGGGAACCCATCCTCATTTGGGTGATAATGGATAACAGGGATTGATCTACAGTCATACTAACTCCATACTAACTCCATGGTCGTTCCTGATTGTTATTTCTTTCTACATTGTAAAGGACTGCTGAAAGCGTCCAAAAGTTGCAATAGTCTCCTTTGAACAGTTAATGTTGAGATTTAACTGCTACTCATGCAAAGCCTTTATAATAGCTCTAACACAAGGTGCTGTTAATTGGTGTTTTTGAGGCTGGTAATGCTAAATTAACTTCTCCTCTGCAGCAGAGGTAGGTTTTGATCTTGCCTTCCTGGGAAGGTCTTCATAAGAGTCAGTTACATCATGGTGCTTGATGGGTTTTGGAAATGCACTTATGACAATAATACTGTTTTTGAAAGAATTATTCATGAAAGGCTGATTTCCGTGTCTTAAAATAACAACTGACTGTTGTTGCTGTTGTTACACAATTACCTAATTCCATTTGCGTTATTTCATAGTTTTGAAATCCCCAGTATTGTGGAAGAATTTAGAAAAATAAAGCACTAAACAGAAACAAAGAAATTTGCAACTGATCCCACACTTTTGAGCGGTAGTGCAACAAGAACATAGATAACTAGTAACAGAGAGCACTATGGCATTAGAGGTAATTATAGTGGTGGGGTAATTAGTAATTGAGGTAACTATCTATATACAGTGGAAACTTGGATTACGAGCATAATTCGTTCCGGAAGCGGAATTATCCACAATTCCACAGCGCAAGCGAGAGACAACCCGCTGGCTCAGTTGTGATCACGTGACGCTCGGCGTCAAAACAAGAAGCGCATGCATACATGATGCTTGGTCCTCGTAAACCAAGACTTGTTCGTTTTCCAAGTCAAAATTTGTTAAAAATCTTTGCTCGTCTTGCGGAACACTCGCAAACCGCGTTACTCGGGTTAGGTAACTTCCGAGGTTCCAAGGTGGGGAACTATAGTGGCAAAGTTAAATACAGTATCAGTGCCACCAACAGTGATATACTTAACTGTAGTGAAAGAGGAAACTAAAGTGACTGAGACAACAATAGTGGCAGAAATAACAATGATGATAGGAAACTATTGTAACAAAGAGCTATAGAGGCAGGTAACTATAGTAACAGAGGTGACTATAGTTGCAGAGGTAAATATAGTGGCAGAGGTAACTGCAGCTAGAGAGTTAACTATGGTGATAGAAGGATAGCTATGGTCACAAAGGGGTAACTATAGTAATAGAGATGTAACTATGGTGACCGAAAGGGTAACTATGATGACTGAAGGGTAGCTATAGTAAATGAGAGGTAACTATGGTGATAGAGGGGTAACTATGGTGATACAGGTTAACTACTGTATGGTGAGAGAAGAGTAACTATAGTTATAGAGAGTTAGTTATGGTGAGAGAAGAGTAACTATAGTTATAGAGAGTTAATTATTATTACAGAGTTATAGTAATTGAGAGGTAACTATGCTGATTGAGGGGTAATAAGGGTGACCCCTAGGTAATCCTAGGGGTAACTATGGTGACAGATGTGTAACTATAGTAATAGACATGTAACTATAGTGACAGAAGTGTAACTATAGTAATAGAGAGGTACTGTAGCTATGGTGATCGAGGGGTAAGAATATTCTTCTTCTTTGTCTTTCAGCTGTTCCCTTTCATGGGTCACCACAGCAAATCATTTGCCTCATCTAACACTATCCTCTGCATCCTCTTCTCTCACACCAACTAACTTTACTTCTCCTCTGAACATTTCCAAGCCACCTCAACCGGGCCTCTCTGGTTCCAAAACATGAGTTTTCCCTCTGATGGACACATTCTTGATCCTATCCATCCTTGTCAATCCCAAAGAGAACCTCAAAATCTTCAGCTCTGCTACCTCCACACTGTAAACCCTAATGCTCAAAGTAATTAAACATATTGAGTACTGTTAACTCAAATAATTACAATTAGTTCAAATGAATAGACATTCATGAATATTTTAATTTTTTTGGTATTTATGAGCTTGTAGAAATTACTCTTTACAAGTTAGTTGAACAACTGTGATATTTTAAGCCACAGTAACTGTCCCCTTAAAGTTTTACCAACTTAAAATCTTTCAGCCTGTAGCGACTTTGTGTCTGACAAATGTCAATGCACATGTAAACTGCCCACATTGAATTGTTTTGATCAAGATGGTGGATTGGTCTGACTTTGCATGATGCTGTAAGTATAATCTTTACAAGTCTGGGGACCCTAAAGTTGATGTTTTTGATTTATGTCATCTGGTTGTTGACAGTTTGGTGCTCTCTAGAGTTATGAATAGAATGTGTTTACACACGCACGGGAGAAAACGTAAGCTTCACTTTTTGCTACCTACTGTTTAGGAGGTTAGAAAGCAAGATTTCTTGTAATTGGCAAATATCAATCTTTAATTTGA
>JAOVVA010099224.1:0-12045 GCA_028565275.1 Leiocassis micropogon | reverse complement strand
AATAATTCTTTTGATTGTGTAAAGCTGCTTTGGGACAATGGCAATTGTTAAAAGCGCTATACAAATAAAATTTAATTGAATTGAATTGAATTAAATTTCTCAGTCATAGCCCATTTTAGTGCCAACAACTCCAACTTCATAGAACTGTAATTGTTCATTACATTCGTTGGGCTTGAGACCCCTACTGGCATAAGCTATTGGCCTTAGCTTTCCCCCTTGCTCCTGGGAATGACTTGCATCTACCTCTAAAACAAAAGGTAATGCGAAGTCAGCATACGCCAATACAGGTACATACCAAGCAGTGGTAAGCTTGGTCTTTAACGCCTCAAAACTGGCACTACACTCCTCTGTCCATGCCCCAATAGCACAAGATCTCCTCTTGTTCTTAGATCCAGCACCACCCAGGTCTGCCACCAGTCTATGTAAAGGACCTGCCAACTTTGCAAAACCATCTATAAAACATCTGTAATAGCTAGCAAACCCCAGAAATGATCGCAGCTCTGAGACAGTAGAAGGAGGTTGCCAGTCGGCTACCACCTGGATTTTACCCGGATCAGTGGATACACCCTGGCCAGAGATCACGTGGCCCAAGTACTGCACTGCCCGTTGGAAAAACCCACATTTGGAAAGTTTTACCTTTAGGCCCTCATGCTACAGCCGGCCCAGCACTACCTCAAGTCTCTGCAGGTGCTGTTCTACAGTAGAAGAAAACACAATGATATCATCAAAATACAGCAACAAAGACTGACATTGCTGGTCACCAAATATCCACTGCATTAATCTCTGAAATCCAAATGGCGTACAAAAGGCAGCCTTGGGACGATCTTTTTCAGTGACCGGGACCTGGTTGTACCCACTAGCCAAATCCATGGTGGAGAACCAACACGCTCCAGTCATGGCATCCAAGGATTCCTCGATACGGGGCAAAGGAAATGCGTCTTTCCTTGTCTTGGCGGTCAACTGACGATAATCAACACACATACACAAGGTACCGTCCTTCTTTCAAGCAAGAACTATAGGGGAGGCATAAGGGCTACTGCTCTCTCGAATGACCTGCACCAATAACAACTGATTAATATGTTCCTTCACTATCTCATACTCCGATGGAGGAATACGCCTATAGCACTGCCTAACAGGAACGTCATGCGCCAACAGAGTAGTACAGCCAAGGTCCATCTCATGAACAGAGAAAACAGAGCTGTACTGATAAAGGAGAGATCTCACTTGCTTCTGGGCTACTGTTGGCAAAAGGGACAAGTCTAAGGCCTCTATCTGACTCCAAATTGTAGGAACAGCATACTGGGAATTTACAGTCAAAGTACAGGATGGAACTTCTGTGATACCAGCAGGCAGGCTAACAACATGAACTGGATGGAGGGTACCTACCATCACACAGGGATACAGCACCACCTCTGTAGAACTCACATTAACAACAGGTACATAAACCTCTCGTAACCTGTACTATGGCAGGAGATGCCAAAAGTCCAGCCGGCAAACCGGAATCTGGTGGCTCAAATAGCATTGTACAACCCGAGTACTGGTCGGAGCAGGTGGATGCTACCAACTTCATAGCTCCAGCTGGAATCCGACAAGTCCTACTACCTTGAACCCTTACCCTACCAGAAAGCTCATAAGTATAATGACACTGCTGCAGCGCCTGTATGACTGATATCCATTGTTTCAGAGGCTTCAGTAAGTCAAACAAAGCCAGACCATGCTCCCCAAAAAGCTCTTTATAGCACCGACAGATGATGTTCATCCCCAAAACAAAAGGCACTTGAGGCTGGCTACCACCAGGAGGATCTTTAACCACCAGCACTCCGCATTGCGGCATTACCTTACTACACAGCTCCGCGTCCAGATGCAAATAACCAATATAAGGAATGGCTAACCCATTAGAAGCCCTAAGCTGCAGCCAATGGCACGACTGAAGACGCTCCTGACCCCAAAGCTGGATGTTTTCAAGAAAGAAACTCTCAGTAATTGTGGACACCATCGAACCTGTGTCCAGCAAACACGATACTTTAACTCCACCCAAGATTATATCAAGTTGTGGACAGGATGACATTAAGGCTAAAGTACTGCCTAAACTTCTATTGCCGGCCCGTGAGCCAGTAAAATACCCCCCCGAACTGTGGCTCTGCAGTGCGGTGGGTGCCAGTTTTCCGGCGGACTGCCAGGGACTACCTTTCAGATGCAGTAGGAACATGGGATGAGTAAGACTGAGGGGGAGCATGCACACACTCTCTTGCAAAGTGGCCAGGTTGTTGACAACACCGTAGAGTAATACCGGGCTGTCTGCGCACCACCTGCTTCAACTGACGCAAAGCAACGTCCCAAACATGCTCCACAAATTGATCTCTCAATAGGATATTGGCATTGGACATAGCGGTCGGGGCACATTGTTTTATCCTCTCCATAAGACTCATTAATGCTAGTGAAAACTCCTGTAAGGTTTCTCCCTCTAACTGGCACCTAGAAAAGAAGGCCTCCTGCAAAGCTACATAAAACTGAGAACACCCGGACTGCTCTTGCAGTGTTGAAATAACCTTCTCGGGATCCTCTCGATCAACAGTGGAACGATATTTTATTTCTTCGCAGGCTTCCCCCTCTAGGTGATCGAATAGGAAAAATGCTTGATCTCTAACAGACAAATGGCATATCCTCATACATGCTCGTACCTCCTCAAGCCATTCATCTAACCCAACACCGCATTTCCCCCTAAACATAGGACATCGCCTATCCCGAGGTACGAAATCTAGTCGCTCGGTTACAGGGACACTAGGGAGTGAACAAACGTTACCTGTTGGAGGATGAGACAGCGAAGTAGAAGGCACAACATTGGATTCTGGAGTGGCAGAAACTCGTTCCGGGCAGGGCTGTTCATTATCATCCCTCAACTGGGCAACCAAACTCCTCAGCTCCTGCAATTCGTCCTCCATGGCTGGAATCCAATCAAAATTTAAGGCTCTAACACAACGCCACTCACAAGAGAGAAAATCTCACCCCACTAATTCGAGGTCCCCTGCAGAACACTGCTGCTTTGCCTCACAATAAAATAAGCTTTAAAAGAAAAACAAGAAAAACTTACCAAGTACAGGACAGAAGAAAAAAAACAAATATGAATGAACCACGCCCTTGCGTGAAACAGTAATCCTGCCAATTACGCCAGATTGTGGTGAGGGATAAGGGGGCTGGCTCGAACTCCGCCAATCCCCTGATTTTAACGACTGTAGCCAATTACGCCACCTTGGGAATTGCACTCAAGGAAATAAACAACCCTAATTATTAAATTAACTAAGGCACCCAGGTACATTCACTGAACATGCAAGAGGCGTGGATTTCGTACATAAACATTTATTTTCTCACAGACAATCATACACAATGTAGTAATCCCAAAAGTAATGTATAACAATACTAAAAATAGTTTTAGTTTGGCAACATCAAGGATATGCTATGCTAAGAATGGTCAACATACTAAAATACACAGTCAAATTAAAGCTGGAGCTTACCATGGATTAGCAGACTATGAAGAGTCACCCCAAACACATGTGAATCACCTCCACACACAATTCACTGTGACAATCGGCACAAAGGAAAATACATGCGCTCTACACGACGGAGAGTTGATAGAAAGAGATTTCACTACTGAAGAATCAGGAGAAACCTACAATCCAATTTAAATTTAAACCATTTCCCACAAATATAACTAATAAATGGCAAAGAGTATTCATACCTGAGACTGCAGCGGACACAGGAGTCCACAGAAAACTACATCACTGTAGAAGAAGACAAAATGAGTCTACAAGTCGATTTAAACGAGTGCCTCTGTCCATGAGCATGGAATAGAGATCGCAAGAAGCATTCATACCTGATATGAAAGCGAAAGTCAGATGCATCATAAAACAGCTCGTGCACTCTACAAAGTAAGTTGATAGGAAAATTCCTCACTGTTAAAGAGTCCAGAGGAAACCTGTGGCAAGACCGGAAGTCAGGTACACAACTAAAAGGAGGCGGGCGCTCTCTACATGAAAGGCTCTCCCGCTACCTTTATAACAGCCCACAGGCAAGCGGATTGGCTAGCGTCTGGAGTAATCTCAGACTGCTAGCCAACTGCTCGCTCAAGCTGCCAGCTGTAGCGAGTTAGAGCGCCCCGTCCCTCCTTCAAGTTCAGTACTTAAAGTTCTCCTTCAAGTATCTGTGGTGCTAAATATGCGCTGTATCTCTCCTCTTTTAGCAGACAACGGAGCTGTCAGACTGCATGGGGCACCAGCTTTATGCCAGTTGCCACAATGGCCATGTGCACTGAGGTGTGTCAGCAGCACTAGTAACTCTGTTATGCATTTCATAATTAGGTGAGGCTAAAAGTCATCAATGAATTGGACCAGGCTAGATTCCTTAACTGGACATTCTGACTCCGACAGGTGCTGCCTTAATGCTTTATGATATAAAGCTAACCATGGCTGGCTGTCTGGATGTAGCGGAACAGACCAAAAACCATTAGCCACATCAATGACTGAAAACACTGTATTTGTAATAGGGATTACATCAAAAAATGGTACTAGGGTCGGCTACTCAAGGTGGGATGCGATCAATATGTCTATTGGCGACATGATAATTGACTGTGAGATGCCTAAGAGTGTTTGATGCATTTCATATTGCATCTTTCTGAGGCCCACCTTTCCTGACAGGCCACAAAGGAGAGAAAGAGGAGCTGCATGCATTAATCAAAATGCATCAGCTCACCAAATCTGCAATTTCAGGATGAAATCCCCCAATAGGTTCTAGTGAAAGGGGGTACTGTCTAGACATAGAAGAGGGGTCCAATAGCCTACAATCATTCTTATCTTTAGCCCAGATAGGGTGGTTAGCAATCATGGGATCCATCACCTGAGATGTAAAAACAGAGTTTAGATTCAGCTGCTTCAAAATCCAAATGCATGTGTAAACGTGAGATAACATCAATGCCCAAAGTAGGGGGAGTATTAATTCTTGTTACCATTAGAGAGGCATCAAACGACCTAGGGCCAAAACACAAGTGAACAGTCTCTGGTATGTAAATATGACAACTTTCCCCAGTCACCCCAGCAATTATAGTGTTTCACTTGATTAAATGAAGACCAAGCTTCTTAGCCATCTCTAATAGAATTATAGAAGCTTTTGCACCTGTCAATTAAAAAGCTACATTCCACACCATTGACAGTACTCAAAACATAAAGTCTGTTCTCTTGCTCATAAGTAATTGGCTGCAAATAGGCTCTCACAGCTTCCATATCTAAAAAGAATGAGGTGAAGGGAGAGGAGGCAAATTAGTTAACATTGCCTGGGAAGCACATTGCAAGATCT
Source organism: Leiocassis micropogon (assembly GCA_028565275.1). Taxonomy (NCBI): domain Eukaryota; kingdom Metazoa; phylum Chordata; class Actinopteri; order Siluriformes; family Bagridae; genus Leiocassis; species Leiocassis micropogon. The sequence goes on along the minus strand of JAOVVA010099224.1, from coordinate 6,699 downwards.
AAATGATCTGCCCTGCCATGTCAGGTGAAAGAGCTGAGAAGCTCCAGAGTCAGGAACACATTGCTGCTTTTTCATGTTTACCTTTTGCTTCCGACAAACTTTGTCCGGGCTAATTAAAAAGATCACACTAGAAGATTAGGGACAGGTGTGCAGAGTAGAGAATGAGACAGTGGGAAGGAAGAGCTGGGTGGATCATGGAAAGGGAGGTAATCATGTGGAGCTGTGGCTTTGCGAACAATGACAGTATTGACAGCGAGTTGAGTGTGCCGAGAGTGCGGAGAGCTGACAAAGGAGGAGTGAGCTCCACAATGAAAGCCAACCACCACTGCAGATACTCCAATGTGGGAGACAAAGAGCAATGCAGTATTAATGGGGCAGACAAAGGAGGCAAACATGCAGAAGGAACATGAACTTTGAAAAGGATGGTTCCAATCAGACCTTACTTAAAATAAAAATAGAAAACATTAGTAGTAAAGTGCAGACGAAGAAAACTCAAAACTACAGAATCTCTAGAAACTAACTCTAAGTATAAAAACAGTGAATGGGAGGATATTGAGTGTGACTTCAGTCTATTGTCATACCGACCTTGAATTTTTGCTTGCCACTTTCATCCCCCTAACTTCAGGAAGTTGTCAGGAACTCATCAGGAACAAACTGATAATTATAATTTATATATATTTCCTCACACTTTTAGAATTAATTTCTATAATTTCTGTAATTCTGCTTTGTAACAATGACCATTGTTAAAAGTACTATATAAATGAGATCTCACTCACTCATCTTTTATACTGCTTTATCCTGTATTCAGGGTCGCGGGGACCTGGAGCCAGGGAATAACCTGGACAGGGTGCCAATCCATCGCAGGGCACACACACATACACATACACACCACGGGCAATTTGGGAACGCCAATTAGCCTGACCTGCATATCTTTGAACTGTGGGAGGAAACCGGAGTACCCGGAGGAAACCCACCAAGCACGTGGGGAGAACATGCAAACTCCATGTACACAGAAACAGGAATCGAGCCTGGCTAGGAATCGAACCCGGACCCTGGAGATGCAAGGCGACAGTGGCGACAGTGCTAACCACTACACCACTATTTTAATAATTGAATAATGCTACAGTATTTCCTTAGCTTAAATATGTTAAAAATTGTGTTGGATTTGTAGGATTTAAAGCATAAAACAAAAACAAATTTCCCCTTTTTTCATATTTTGTTTGGTCTGTTTGTCAGATTTTAGATGGGTCTCCCTAGTCCACTAAACAAATTCATCGTCATGTCCAATAAATATTTATGGTCTCTTATTATTTTTAATACACACCAACAAACACTTTATCCTTAATAAATACATAGCCTATTATTCTTTAATAATGTTCATCAAATATTCTACTGTACACTCTAGAGCAATAGTGCTTGGTGAAACCAAGGTTCTATTGATTGAGAAATTCCTTTCCTTTTTTCATGAAACATTATTTATATTTTTAATAATTCCTTTACTTTGTCCCCACTACTCAAGGCTGCTGTAAATATTTTAAATCCTCTATCAATAAAGATAGGTGCCATAACTCATCCGCTGACATGTTTAGTGTGGGTGGACAGGAGAGGGGACTGCCAACAGAGTGGTGTGTTGTGCCAGGCCAGTATACTACCTCAATATGGTCAGAGGACGTTTATTAAATACCTCTACATATTAATGTTGTCCTTCATCAAAGTTTGCTCACTGTACCACAATCTTCTACTCTCTAACCATTTTTCCTTATCCTGTCTCAAAAGGTATTAGAATACTTAAACCTGTTTTTCAGAAATATACATTTTTCTTCTTTCAAGCGTTAGGTAACTTGCTTTTGAGACATTGCTGTGAAACTTTCTTAGCTCAAATAACAGTAATAAAATGTAAGAGTCTTTTTATACAAATAGCAAAAAAGTGCATCTCCTTCTATCACTATATACTTACTCAAGTTAGATTTTCATACACTTACCCTAACATGCATATCACTGTTATAAGGCTTATAATATTAATTACTATTAGAAGGTGACACAGAAATGATGTGATGGAGCCTCGTTAAATTAAGGAGATGTTTGAAAATGAGATTAGGCCAAACAAAAAGGTAAGGCCTCCTGTCCTCCACCTTTCTTTCTTTCTTTCTTCTCCAGTGCTCTCTCACTTATGCTCTCTTTGCTTTTTTACACTCTTGTCCTATAGACATATATAGAGAAACAGTCCAAGAGAAATATCTATGGGTTATTCCAAGTATGTATTGTTTTCCATCATATTCTTGTCTGGCTCACTTGTGATATGGTTCAGCCCTTGTGGGTGAACTTCATTAGCAGAGAAAATGAGAGGTACTACCCGATTGCTGTTACTGTAATTATAGTGGAGATACAGAATATCTTAATATTAAGTGTAAAATAAATAAAATTCCTTTCAACAACTAAACTGATGCCTGACTGTAACTTGAACCAAGGTGTCAGCAGTGAAAGCACAGAGTGTCCACTAGGGAACCTCTTCAAGTAAACAAAGACTATACATACTGTACAGGTTATGCTTAATATGACATATCTGTTATGTGAAACCCGACCATACGCTCAAATAAATATTTAACCCCAAAAGTTAAAACTTATGTAATTCAATTAGTTGTCAATTTTCCATATAATTGAATCACATAAATCCAATGCAAAATGTACGATTTCTTTAAGTTTCACCCCATCATGTTTAGTTGACGCGAATTAATTAAATAAATGCTATGATAACTGATGAACTTTTCAGCATGCATAATACATAAATTTTTACTATTTTTTAATAGTTTATTGTTACTTGCCTTATATAATCAGCTTACATTTTCTCAATTCTATTAAATAAATGGTCAAAAACATGTTACATTTTTAAAGATTTTATTGTGTTGTAATTGCTCCATGAGTCAAAAACAACATCCAATCAGACAAACAAATAACAATAGATAGATAGATAGATACAGTAGATAGATAGATACCTTATTCATCCCCATGGAGAAATTCACAAAATAATAATAATAATAATAAACAAATAAAAATAAATAAAAAGCATGAAAACAAGACATAATGCAATACTTAGCAAATAAGGACAACTGTTTCATGCATCCTCCTAAACCTTCCAGTGGTTATCACACATGTTTGACTTTAGTTTTAAACTTGTGTGCCTACAAGTAACACGGATGAACAAGAAACTATACTTCAAGAACACACAATGGAGATAATGACATGTAGACATGGCATGGAGGAATTTATTGAAATGTGCAAAAAATTTCCTACGTAAATATCAATAATACTAACTTCATTTACTGTGAACAACGCAGACCACCTGCTTTGTAAATCAGAGACCATTGGCTCTTTCTCCTTTTGGAAGGCAAGGAAGGAAATTTACCTCTGCTTTCACTGGAACACTTGTTCCTAAGAGAGTTCACAGTGATTTTGGGGTGTTCAATCTTGCTGAGTTTAGAGCGAAAATTAGCCATCTTAATCTTTAGGTAGTGTTTCCATCCATCATGGCCAGTGTGAGTTCCTTTTTTTCCCTTAAGCAAGGGTGGGCATTTATCAGGGCTTCAGCTGCCTGATCAAGCTGACTATCAGTGGGGTATGCTGCATATCTAAAGATCTCCTCAGCCATGCCTTCAAGAATGTCAGATCTTAGTTTAGGTGGTGGAATAAATAGTATTCCACTTTTGCCATACTCTGTGTCTGCTCTCTGAAGCGGAATTTCAACATGAATGAAACATGAACATTGAAATGCAATTCTTATGAACCCAAAAAAAAAAAACTACACAGCAAAAGTATGTTATATTATATTATAACTTAAATAATAAATCGGCATGTGGTGTGTGTGTGTGTGTGTGTGTGTGTGTATATATATATATATATATTTTTTATTTTTTTTTATTTTTTTATTTTTTCATGTCTTCTGATAGTGCTCAGTGTCGACACATTTTTACGTTTTAAATAAGATATGTTGGCATATTCATGAATCAGGACATTCGCATATAGTTAACACTATCAGATAGCCAAGTATCAGGAAATTAAATTAATTTCAAGACCATTTAAACCGAGGCTTTTCTATGTTTTTCATTGTTTTGTCCCTGTTAAGACATTACAAAAACTATATAAGAAACTTATTATGAATTTTCAAGCACCTCATTGCATCATTATAAAATAATATGAAGCACATATACACAAATTCATCATGAAATATCTATTGTAAAACAAAATAAAATTCATGTTTGCTTAAGCATTGGAAACAATATTGTTTTTGGCTAACTAATTATTACAATTCTTCATTTTACTTGGTCTGGCTCTTAGATAAAGTCCTTCCATGCGCCATCTGGCAGATATTCAGTAAAGCACAACACATTTATTTAAATTCCTGAATGTTGCTCGTGGGATTTCGCGGCACTGCGCGCGCCGAATTGCAGCATTTCACGGGAAAAAACACGCATTCTTAATGGCCACATCTGTACAATATCAGGTGGGTAGCCTCTGGTCACATGAATGTGAGATAAATTCTTTGTTAACACACAGCCTCTTTTTACTCCGCAAAATGTAGCAGAGTTTTCCTTTTTTAGGTGTAAGATGTGGTTCACGAATTTCCTATGCAAAACCTGCAAAAGTACTCTCCAGAGAAGCTTTCTACGAAGCCTGCCAAACTGTGGGCTCTTAAATTATCTGCAGTGACCGATTGGACCGATTGGATCTTCATTATTATTAGCATCACTGCATGACTCTAACACAGATTCTGTAGAACATGCAGGAAAATGGGGAGGACTGGCTGACTCTTGACAGTCTGCATTGACTGTGACAACATCTAATTTAAAGTCAGTTAGACAATGCGGATTATGCTTCCTATTTTTGTGTGTGTAAAAGGTATTATAAATGTTACTCTTAAATGTACACTCTTTAAATACACAAGTCACAGTTTCACATTTGCGCAAATGTTCATTTAAATGACCGAAGTAGCCTCTTTCATTTGACTTAATCCATGCACACAGCTTACATGAAAATGTGGCTAACTGGTCTAGCTTTGGAGATGACTGATCACGGTGGGCACGGTATATATGACTTAAGAGGTCGTTCCATGATTTAAAAGACAATTACTGTATACACAAGGATACCTGACCCTTGCCCCAAAGTGTCCATGTTTAAGCTTAGAATGGCTCAATAACTCATACCCACTGATTCTGCTGTGCCACAGATTTTACATTGCCCCATTCCCAAATTTCACATATCTAAAAATCAAAGAACTAAAGAAGTAAAGTTTAGCTACGTTAAAAAAAACACTTACTGTAATTGAGTTATTGTCCCAAACTGGAGTCAATTTTGAATGATGTCACAACAATGAGGTCTCAGAAGTAGTAAAGATGACATATACTTTAAGGCCATGTCCACACGTAGCTGGGTATTTTTTAAAACAGAGATTTTTCTTCTTTATTTTAAAAATAGTCCTGTACACACTACCTAAGTTATAATAATATCTTTGTCCACATGAAAACGCAAAACGCCCTGTTAAGTGCTATTAGGAGCCCCCTTAATAAACAGGGAGCCAATCAGAAGCCTAGACAAAACGTCATTACCTGTTGTGCTTTGTAGAAATCCGACAGGTCTTGTTCGTCACTGTCTGCGTGGTCTGTGTTGTCAGAGTTTTGTACAGTATGTAGCAGCAGTGAGCTTAGTACATTCAGGCACCTCTGTTCATTAACATAATGTGTGAGTAACTGCGCGTGTATGTACATGCATGTAAAAAGTCCAGTACACAACGTTAACACAGTCACTAGTTTACCATACGTACGTCTAGCATTGCACAAAATATCCTCATAAACAAAGCTGACGTCAAATCAAGGAGACTGGCACAATTACATCATTGGCACAAGGTGACGTTACAACAAGCCAAAATATCTGTTTACCCTGTCCACACAACACCACTGAAAACGGAGTTTTGGAAAATCTTCACTTTGGACGTAGTTTTCCAAAAGCTCAGATTTCAAAGATCAAAACGGCGTTTGCATGTAGATGAAGGGCGAAAACCTCAGAGAAAAATTTCCATTTTAAAAAAACACCCGACTACGTGTGGAGATGGCCTAAGTTTTTTAATGAATCTAAAACTCTGCATTGAAAGAGTGCATGATCAACTTAATGGACACAATTTGTTTTAAAGGGAAATCCTATATCATTAAGCTTGTACTTTTAATTTACTCACATATGTTAAAAAGGAGAGAAAAGTATTTTATTGGTATTTAAAAAAATCATACACACATGTTCTGTCTAAATGCAAAAATGATGCACATACTTAATCGATGGTAAATTTTAAAATTATCAGATAGCAGCCTAGGCCTAAAAGATGAAGTCCTTCGGCAAAAAAGTGCAGTTACGGAAAAAGGTAGAGTCGTGAAAAAATTGGGACACCCTATGAAAGCCTGGGTATTTTGTAACATTTCTTAAAATATGGATATTTAATCTCAATGTTAATAATACTGAGCGCTTACAGTAATTTAACACTAGAAGCGCCGAGTACTGGTCATTTGACCGTAATGGGGAAAAAATATACACTGCGTTCCAAATTATTATGCAAATTGGATTTAAGTGTCATAAACATTAATTTTTTTGTTTTTAAATTAAACTCATGGATGGTATTGTGTCTCAGGGCTCTTTGGATCACTGAAATGAATCTCAGAC
>JAOVVA010099173.1:0-12046 GCA_028565275.1 Leiocassis micropogon | reverse complement strand
CTGTGTGTTATGTGGCAGGCAGTTCAGCATAACAGTTGATGTTAATTGATGTTAATATGGAGTCCAGGTAGTTATTGAAAACTCAGGTAGACTTGTAGGAAGTTCTTACCTTAAACCTTTCAATCCTTTACCAGGTATGCTCGTGCCAAGTCTGGCACCTGGCGCCTTATCTTATGCTCGTGTCTGTGTCGGGTCCCCCATGTACTTTGGGTACACACTGTACACTGAGTATCACTTACTGCTATGTTTTATGACCTGTCGTATAGTCGTCTGCTTTTCTTGGCTCACCTCTGAGTGAACCCATTATATTTTATGATCTGTCATACTTTGTCTGCTTTTCTCACCTCACCCCTGAATGAACCCAGTATGTTTTATGACATGTCATACTCTCTACCTACTTCTATATTATTTCACTAAGATTAACATTATGTTGATTAATATTATCATATTGTTACATTGCTGAATACACAAGTATATTTTACTAAAATATGCTTACAGGTTCAACAAATATTTGTAGATGCAAATAAATGACAGTAATCAAAAGTAGCTCACATCTATTGTACAAATAATAGACACTGCTGTGCACCAGATACCAATACAGTGAAACCTTGGATTGTGAGTACCTTGGTTTGAGAGTGTTTTGCTCACTCACTCACTGAATTTTTTAAATAAACTTAATAAATATATACAATTGTTATGTCCTAGGTCTAGGGTTGAGGAGTAACAAATAATAAATCCTTACACCAAAACTTTTTTTGCTCTTTTGTTCTCCTTTTTTTCAAAAATGGGAAGCTTTTAAACTTCGTGGTTGGGCCAAGGCCAAAATAATAAACAAAAGTATTGACCCTAATTCCACCCACAAAACTTAATATACTTAAAGAAAAGCCAAACAAAAAAACACAGGGACTAAACTATCTTCCTGACTATTTAGAAAAACATGAACAAAGGGGTCTTATATAGTAAATGGCACCCAACCCCTACAGCTTCCCTAGCATACAGATACACAGAAACAAAAGGGTGTATTTACACTATTTACAATATATACAAGAGCGGGCGAAAACCTCCAGCCACGCTAACAAAAAGAAAACAGTCAAAAGAGAACTATCAACGTACAGACAATAGTTACCACCCGGCGCGACACAACAATTTATCATTTACACCATCACCAAATTCACATCTTTTATATGTAGTTCCTCACCACCAGATGCTGTGTGAACTGATACTCAGTGAACTACAACCTGAACTTACCAAGCTTTCCACACATCACTGTATGCAACAAAAAGTGTTGCATACACGCATACACTTCTGGCTCTCGTCGTCACTTTATTTAAAGACGCGCAGGTCCAAGGTCACCCAACCACGGGACACGTAGCGGCACGTTCAATTAGGGCGGGGCCACCTGTGAGAGAGAGAGAGAGCGCGAGAGAGAGAGAGAGAGAGAGAGAGAGCGCACGCAGCAACAAGAGCTATGCATGCAACACATACGTCAACGTAACAACAATATTGTTTTTTGTGTGTGCAAGTGAATGTATAAAATGTCTTAAGTCCGGTATATTGTATGTGTGTATGCAACGTTTCACTGCGAGATTAATTTCTTTAGGCGCGGTTACGGTTTTTGGTCATATGATGGCAGTGTTGGAAGGGGGACAGATTTAGTCAAGTAGATTAGTATGCTTAATATTGTATGTCAAAGGCATATAATACTCACTTTGTCGGACTTGTATATGTTCATGAACATGTATACACAAGTAACTCCATCGTTGGCAGTATGTGTGCGAGAAGCACCTGCACTGAGGAGCCCGTTGTCACATTAAATTTTTTTGGCCAAACAATGTGTAAACGATATTTATTTTAAAATTTTCAGTATCAATATAACAATAATTCATGATTGACATTTTTTGATGCCAAGGTTTTACAAGTTTTTACTAGTTTTTTATAATTGATTATTTATGTTATGCAATTTACCAATATTTAATAATCTGCTAAAAAGTAGCTTACAATAGCTACAGTATGAAAAGAACTTCCGCTTTTCCTGAATGTCACACAATCACCTGATTATGCACACCTGCTTCACCAAATTCACATCTTTTATATGTAGTTCCTCACCACCAGATGCTGTGTGAACTGATACTCAGTGAACTACAACCTGAACTTACCAAGCTTTCCACACATCACTGTATGCAACAAAAAGTGTAAACTGTTATGGCAGTTAATGGGAAGCTAGCAAAATAACACAATCGAGCAGAACATCAAGCTAGAACAAATGTCCAGTGTTATCTCCTCTGCCTTTGTGTCACCCCAATTCTTAATAATTATGCTTAGGTTGTTTGTTTTACATAGCAGATGAAAAACATTGCTGGATTTGACCCTGGACTTCTGCAAACTAGTAGCTAAAAGGGGATAAAAATGACTGGACTTTTTTTTAGGGTCTTTATAAGTGTTTATGAGTGTCTCTTGACTTGATATCAACAACCTCCTGGAGCATCTCCTCTGTAACCACCAAGCCCACAAGGGCATCATGATTAAAGCAAACCTGCTGAGCCTATTAAGATGTCCTGTATATTCTACCAAACACCTATGTCTTTTTCTCACCCAACCTTCAAGATTTTGCAGAAAGCCCTCTTGTGGTTGTTACTGAGAAGACGCATGCCACTACATTGTAATCATCTACAAGTCTTTTGTAAGCATTGGCATTTACAGTGGGTACGGAAAATATTTAGACCCCCTTAAATGATTTACTCTTTGTTATATTGCAGCCATTTCCTAAAATCATGTAAGTTAATTTTTCCCTCATTAATGTACACACAGCACCCCATATTGAAAGAAAAACACAGAATTGTTGACATTTTTGCTGATTTATTAAAAAAGAAAAACTGAAATATCACATGGGCCTAAGTATTCAGACTCTTTGCTCAGTAGTTGAAGCACCCTTTTGATCTGATTCAGCCATAAGTATTTTTGGGAAAAATGCAACAAGTTCTTCACACCTGGATTTGGGGATCTTCTGCCATTCCTCCTTGCATTTCCTCTCCAGTTCTGTCAGGTTGGATGGTAAACGTTGGTGGACAGCCATTTTTAGGTCTCTCCAGAGATGCTCAATTGGGTTTAAGTCAGGGCTCTGGCTGGGCCATTCAAGAACAGTCACAGAGTTGTTGTGAAGCCACTCCTTCGTTATTTTATCTGTGTGCTTAGGGTCATTGTCTTGTTGGAAGGTAAACCTTTGGCCCAATCGTCCTGAGGTCCTGAGCACTCTGGAGAAGGTTTTTTTGTCCAGGATACCCCTGTAATTGGCCACATTCATCTGTCCCTCGATTGCAACCAGTTGTCCTGTCCCTGCAGCTGAAAAACACCTCCACAGCATGATGCTGCCACCACCATGCTTCATGTTAGGACTGTATTGGACAGGTGATGAGCAGTGCCTGGTTTTCTCCACACAGGCTCTTAGAATTAAGGCCAAAAAGTTCTATCTTGGTCTCATCAGACCAGAGTCCTTTAGGTGTTTTTTATTGTGTCTTGCACTGAGCAGAGGCTTCCGTCGGTCCACTCTGCCATAAAACCCTGACTGGTAGAGGCCTGCAGTAAGGGTTGACTTTCTACAACTTTCTCCCATCTCCGACTGCATGTCTGGAGCTCAGCCACACTGATGCAGCCACACTGGTTCTTCTTTACCTCTCTTACCAAGGCTCTTCTCCCCTGATAGCTCAGTTTGACCGGACGGCCAGCTCTAGGAAGGGTTCTGGTCGTCCCAAATGTGTTCTATTTAGGGATTATGGAGGCCACTGTGCTCTTAGGAACCTTTAGTGCAGCAGAATTTTTTTTTAACCTAGGCCAGATCTGCGCCTTGCCACAATTCTGTTTCTGAGCTCTTTAGGCAGTTCCTTTGTCTTCATGATTCTCATTTGCTCTGACATGCATTGTGAGCTGTAAGGTCTTATATATAGCTGCTGTGTCAGAATCTACCAAAATTCATTTTGGTAGATTCTGTGCAGGTCATTAAGTCATTAAAGCATGTGAATTTGACAGTTTAGTGAAATAGAGTGGCAGATTCCTGAACTCTGTGGGCACTTCAGGACATGCAGCTGAAAAAAGCTTCATAAAGCCAAGTCTGTGGCTTTTTCCAGGTGTACATGATAAATTTAGATTTTTTGCTCTCTTATTGCTGCCCAGTAAATCAATTAGGGCGAAAATTCCATATGTAAATTAGGTATAAAACTTTTGAGACTAAACCAGTATTGAGCCTGAGGATTTCACTCTTTTAAAATGTGATCCGTTGCCCCTTTTGTATGTGTATGAATGGAAACTCTGTGCTATGATGATAGACAAATATATGCCAGTAAATACATTACATTGTATGTCACATATCTCTTGTTTTTTAAGATAAGCTCAGATGTGTAGTTAATGTAGATATAAGCAGTGTGCACATGATGTAACACAAAATGTAACACAAGTGTCACACTAATGTCCCTTAATCACAGTAGGGACACCCCTAATGTGTTATTGGATAAAAGTAATAAGGATGAGTAAAGAAAAAAAAATATCAGTCCTTTGAGTGACATGTGGTATGAATGTGAGTGATTGAGAATGAACCTCTTATCTGACATTACATTACCGCCACAGAGAAACAAATGCTGATGAAATGCTGAAAAATGATGTGGTAAAGTATAAAAGAACTGGATATATTACAGTACCTACAGTCACAAGACCTGGCCAGGCAGAAAATTAGGTTATCAGCATGCGAGGCCTTTTCTTATATTTTTAAATGACAATTTACATTTATCATTACTCACTAAAATGTTTGGGCTAATGGCAAGCACAATGTACGTTTAATTAAGGGAATTTAACTGGCGGTGATCACCCCAAAGTAAAATTTACGTCCTACAAACTTCATACTGTGTCCCCTCCTAACCGAGTCCTTAGCTGAAATAATTCCAGTGTTTAATTCTTTATTGAAAGCTGTTGTAATAGTACGCATCAGCAACTCCTTATTGTCCAGCAGAACAAGGTCATAAAGCAAGCCATTTGAAAGCTACAATTTGCACATGTAAGTCAAGTCTTTAGGTCAAATTGTTTTGGGACAAGATAAAACTTTGGATCCAAGTACAGTAGAAGTCCAAAATATTCTAAAACAAATAAGAAAAATTTATGCCAAAGTAAAAATGTAAAAAGTAAAAGTGTTTTTACTGAAGTTATTTTGATCTATGCATTCCTCGAGGTCCTAGTGAGATATGCACTCATGGGAAGGGCTTACTGGCCCACAGTGCACTTAGTTGAACTCCGGAAGTAAGAATAATCTTTTACTGAATTAAATTTGGCATTATAAACAATTTCAATATTGGGCATTCCAAATTCTAAAAGGCCTTTTACAAAACTGTTGATAAAAAAAAATGGTTGCATGATTTCAGTCTGGCTACAGAAGCATAAAGAAAAAAAAATCTTTATCTCACTTCTCAACTAAATCAGATCCTGTAGCAGCAAGATCACCCATGTGTTTATGTACCAGAAACTGAGAAGGCAGGTGTAGAATAAAGATATATAGTGGGCTACAGTAATATGACATTTTAAGTTGATGCTGTTTCAGTATTTTTTATACAGAAAAGGAGTGGTTAAAGTACAATGCTACATTATAAACATCACTGTAAAAAGATATATAGTTCTAAAGGAACTCTCTCACTAAAGGAGAACACACTGCTACTTTGCCTACTGTTAAACAACTTTGTTCCCCCAGGATTGATCCATAGTAAGCGGCACTACAGAATCCGGATATAAAATGAACGTCGATGGATCAACATTTTGTGATACAGAAATAGGTGCTATTTGCCGTGGTGATAGCACATGAAATTTTAAAAGTGTAAATGCAATGCTCACACTAATAAATTAGATTCTATTTCAGAAAAACAGATGCAGCAGCGAAGGCCATGGCCAAACTTCCCCTTTCCTATAACCATAACATGAGTTTGTCTAATGCTCTCACCCCCACAGCTAACCTTGACGAGCTGCAGAGGACAGCCACTCCAGGAGAGAAAACACTCTGGAGAAAAGCAGGATGTGTTTTCACAGAAGGGGTTTGGTAGGACCCCAATCACAAGCCTTGTTTACCTAAATAGCTATTTCCTTTCTATGCTAAGTTGACACACGGGTAAGGACCATGTGTCAAAAGGGGGAATAGGCGATAGTATGTTTCATTTGTCTTACTAATAACATACTGCACTGTAGGTAAGGAATTGAGATGAAGCCAGAGCACACAACAAGTAAAAGGACATTGTGAAGATGAAAGGTTGTGTTATTGTGCAGAACTTTTTGAGATTTTATTTTAAATACAGGCCCACTCCTAACACCACAAAAAGAAGTCAAGGTAGTGGAAACAGAGATGGGGTACACGCCAGCAACCCCAAACATGTTCCAGAACCTAAGAGAAAACAAGACAGAGGTCAAGGGTGAGCAGTGAAGTGCTAGTAACCTCTCCTGTAAACCCTGACATACCCTCACCTGCACGCAAAGTGCATGGGTTAGAAGAACCAACTAGAGTGACAGGAACAACGCAGAACCACGACTCTCCACTCAAATTCATCACAACAATAAGTACACTACATTTGAGGACAACACGTGAGGAAATTGTAAGGTGTCAAAGTATCAGTAGCACAGAGTAACATATGGTGACATGTAAAAGTAGCAGCAACTAGAGTTAAAAGTAAGAGTTGTAACTAATGACAGGATAGAAGACTGTTTTAGAGGACAGAGAATATCAGTGACTGAGATTATTCACACTACAGACATTGAATTATCTGGACTGGACCGTTAGTTAAAAATGAGAAGTCAATTCCAACAACACCCCAAAGCAATCTGGGTAATTTTAGAAATAATTATAGTTATAGTTACCCTGACGTGCCTCCTCATTGAGAACTCGGAGAGAAACGGCCATGGTAAAGTCTATTTAACATACTCAAGCCACATTTAACTAGAGCAATGTGAAGAGACAGCATGATAAAACGCATAATGCCAATCTCAGGAGGTGTGCAGGGAACTGGGAATGTGCTTTATCATTGGACATTGCTGATAATATAACAGACATACACAACCCCTTGTGTTGGATATGCCATGTCATGTCCTCGAGCTGGGTAACACTGCCCCTAAATAATGTCACAGCAGCAGAAGCAAATAGAGACAACACTTCTTGTATCATACCGAAAACCACTATTACTGTACCTCATTTCCACTACACTGGTGCTCGGCCAGTGCTGGACTGGGAACCACCGAGAACCGGCCCGCATTTACACTAGACAGGAGATCAGCGGGAGCTGCATGATAATACGTCACAGGCCACGCCCACTAAACGGAAACGAACATGGCCGAAGTCAGTTTACTGGTTATTCTCCAAACTATGAAAATGTATATCAGTATCCAAAGGCAGCTTATTCGACGTGTTATAACCGCTGGAAGAGATCGTTAACCTACGTTTTGATGTCCCAGGAAGTTATTGCACCCTACTGCCTGTTAAGAAATATGGAGACAATCCACCTATGTGGTCCCTTGGCAAAAGGTGGACACTCATGTGTAAGAACAAAAGAAAAATGGGGAACCACTTATGTTCACATAACCAATTGTTTAAAAGGTCACCTAAATGTAGTATAGAACCACATGTAGTAAAAATACATATAGTTAACCACATGAAGAAAGCTTTGCAAACACCTCCCCAAGTAGAGTTTTGGATCTCGTGATTAACGCAGTGGGAATTTGGGGTCATTCGCTGGTTTATAGTGTTCCGTCAATTGTGATTATAGTTTCGATAGGCCTCTGTTTAGCACCCTGTGCGTAGTTATGAACACAGTAAAATATCAAATGCTGCAGCAGACTGACAACAACATAGAGGAACTGACTTGACTGAGACTAATGGGTTCCACACAATGGTAATGACTGGGAAGACCCGACTTCTGACTGGCCTAAAACACCAGGTGACTATTATAATAATGACTTAGATTATCACACAGAGATGAAAGGTCCTATTTAAATTCTCAGAAAGTTATGAGGCATGTAAACAGTTTGAGCACGATGCACTTTTTTAATGCTTTTGTATTTTTGTTATGTTTTTTGTGTGCATTTTAGTATTAGTTGGAAAGAGGATGTCTGATGGATTTACCTAATATACATTATTATTTGTAATAATATATAGTTTTGAAATGTATAATATTAAAATGTATTTATTAAATGTAATAAATGTATAAAAGTTGTCAGAAAATGACAAAAGGGGGAAATTGTAATAGAAAAATCACATTTTAATCGTGTATTAATTCTGATCTTTGCAGTAAGTGTGCCACATAGACTATAGAAGCTTTAAACCTGGTCTGAAACATAGAAACACAAGGCCGAGAACAGAACAGAAACAACCTAATTGTAGTTGTCCTTGAATAAATGATAAGGTATGGACATCTGGTCTGGGTCAGATAAAGAGTCATGAGTTTGAATGTAGGAACTTCATGTACAGGGCGTTGATTATGTTAACAGAGATGTTTGTGTATAAAATGGGACAGCAGAGAGAAAGAGATCACCTTTCTCCATGCTGCAACTGTTTGCTGTATGAGAATGGTCCTTCTGCAGAAGTTTAAAATAAAACCTTTGTTACTTTGCTCTAACCCAGTGTATGAATTACTTGTCTTTATATTGTTTTAGGAATTTCCACCACACTGCATTGTAATATTTTCATGAATGGAACTATAGCAGAATTTTGTATGTAGACTTATAGATGGTCTGTTTATTGAAAATGTAACATTTTATTCTGATCAAAAGAACGAAATGAACTAAATGACTCAAAAAAAGATTCATTAATTTTGCTGAACGAGATTCAAAGAACTGAGTCACTAAAATGATTCAATTTTTCCGGATTTTTCCGGATCCAAGGATTTTCCAGCCAAGGACTTTAGAATTTCTGATTTTGGTTTAGGCTTTGAGTCTATGTTAAGTGAAGTACCAGCATTCAAGGACTCTTCATTGACTTCATATGGACATGTAGGGATTGGAAAGTTAAATGGCCAGGTTTCACTCCTTATCTTTGCAGATGAAGACATGGCCTAAGAACCTGCGGCAGAAGAAACATTTGATGGTGTTGGAGAAACTGACAAGCAAGGTGTCTGAGAAGATTAGAGAATATCTGCGTCTGCTGAAGAAACAGAACAGATATCATGTGCACTTAGCATTGCTGCACATTGTGCTACCACTTTAACTATTCCTTTGTCTTTTAGATCCACAGTTGAGGTAAGAATCAGGGAATCATCAAAGTCAGCATCTAGTATGCACAAGACATAAAAGAAGCTCAACAATGTATTTTAAGAGAAGAATGAGCTCCCAAGCAGGTTTATCCTGAGGTATAAGTTTTCCAAAGATTAATGGTATAAGCCGCAGAACACACCAATTCTCATATGCGTTTCCCCCAATAGTTTTTTTTTTCTCACAAAAGTGAGTGGAAGCACATGAGGGCGATTGGTCTTATCTAATTTTTTCATAGCCTTCACATCATCACTTTTACATAACCGAGCGAGATTAATTGTGGACAATGATGAACTAGAGCCTGGTGGTAAGTTACCTAACATACAATAAACTGAACAGATTTTATGCTTCTTGCTTGATGTTCCTAATGGATTACACAGCTCAAAGTCATCTATGTACATACACAAAGAGCATCTGAGCTCAGTCCCTGAAAAAAAACTCATTATCTTTAAAGTGTTGACCATCTTGGAAAGATCTGCAAGATCCATTATGTATGAATTGTTGCTCTGTAGAACCATTAAATACTTTATTAAGTATGTCTTTCTGATTAAGCAGCTGTTGTAATGACTTGATGATGGTTATATATTGGAGGGATCTATGTTTTTTAGACTGAAGAATCATTTCAACAGGATCAATTATGTCTGTTTCAGAGATATTTCATGCACTTGAAAGCAGTGGCTAAAGGACCATGTTTTCCGGTAGCTTTCAGCAGAGGATTGGATGATGACAGTTAACTGATGAGCTCTTTTTGACCAGCTGATCTACATAAAGATTATGTTTCTGGAAGGTATCAAGAATGACTTGAGTTGATGAGGATACTGAGGCAGAACTGATCACTGCAAATCTGTGATAAGTTCATTAATGGCATTACTAGGGACATGAAAATTATTTTCAAGTTTTAGCAAAATGGATGCAAATTTTAGCTCTATGGTCTTGGACAAATTTTGTCCTTCTGTGACAATATCCTCATTATCTGAAACATCTACATCATTATTTTTTAGATGGTTATTGATGTGACTAAAATACTCTCGTTCTCATGCTATATCGCTGCAAGAACACACATATCAATTGAATGTGGCTAACCTTGCTGGTAACCTTGCATAGTAACGATTAAGATGGCTGTGTAGCACATTCCATGTTTTAAATGTACAGGGACAATCAGAATAAATACATCAGAAATGATTACGGCGTTTATAATGTCCATGCATTTATCTAAAGTGTTTCAACAACTGAGATCTAGTTAACACTGTTAATTTGCAGACCTTACACTGCCACATGCTTTCCGTGAGAAATTAGCAAAAATGCCTAAAATTATGTTAAACACAAAACACTAAAACAAAAAATGAACTAACAACGTAAATTAATTACACTCTGTGTATACCTACATCACTTTTTCCTCAGAGTATTTATCGGAATAGGGCTAGAATTAAAATGAAATATTCATACCTGACAGAATCAGCATATTCTCAAGGTGTTTTACGCTTCTGTATGTCTTCCGTTCCCACGCTAATCTCCAAGGTGAGCTGCTACAGTACGTATAGTTTAGCGTTTTACTCAACAATGTTAAGTTGACCAAACAAGCACTTGTTAAGTAAAACCGACAGTACTACATTGTTTGCATAAATAATTGAGTACTTTTGTAAGTTTCTCCAAATAAAGTCATCTGGCAAATGCTACTAATGTATATATAATATGCAACCCACTCAGAAACTTCATCACAGATGTAGTGTATACATACATCTATTTTTGTATGTAAATCATTTGCATTACTGCCCCACAGCTTTAGGGTTTCCAGGTATATCCTGAGCCTTGGTTAGTGTCTGGGCAGAGTTTCTGTGCATGTTCTGTTGACATGCAGATGGAGCAACTTGTTCTGCTAAATAAGCTCAAAATAACTGCTTACTAAACTTTGTTAGTTTGTCGCCTTTTTGTATAATGTCTTGATGCCATGGTAGATTAATGGAAGTACCAAGAGGAAGTTTTTTTTTTTTTAACACTTACACACTTTTTGGGCTCTAAGTGTGGTTCCTCAAACTTAATGTATACAGCAGAACATGGCTATGTACTTGACATTAATTTTTTTTTTTTGCTGAACAGAGAGCGTGAAAGTACTTTTCTCTGTCCAGCAATATAACTGATCTTATATCATTAAACTGGATGAAGATTAGTTCCTTTGTTATACAGTAATATATAATTCTATACTCGCATACTCACAAATGTTGCTTTAATCATCAATAATTTTAAACAATATAGTCTAGACAACTGTTTGTGATAGAATAGGAATTATATTAACTTTACATTTGACTGATCACAGAAACAGGAACTGCCCCCACCAACAAAACATTTTTATTTTTATTTTTTATAAAACTCTGCCTCCTTAAATGTATAGAAAAAACCATCGCCCTCATGATTTGACAAGTTTCATTCTGAGTAGACAGCAGGAGTGGACTCAGTGAGTGACACCAAACTAAACCCCGCTTTAAGAACCAGGATGCTGAGCCTTCGTCTCTATTTAATGCTGGGTAAATTTAACATTTTTATCAACACATTTTTCTTAAACTTAATATTTGAAAAAACAATAATCAAAGGGAATCTTTGCTAGCTAATTGCTACTATTGTTTGTTTTTGTGTTTCAATTAAATATGCATTTATTAACACAATATAGAAAACCAAAAGAAAGACATTTACAGTGCCTGCTTATTTACATAAAATATAACATAATTCCTATATTATAAATAGCTCTGAGGAGCCATATATAAAGAAGCAAATAGAGGGGAAAATGTTATAT
>JAOVVA010099082.1:0-12050 GCA_028565275.1 Leiocassis micropogon | reverse complement strand
ATATGAACTTATAACATGGCATGGACCCATCATGGTTATAGCGATAGTCTGAAGGACTCCACTGTTATAGCAAAAGATAAATGTGGAATTTATGCCAAGGAGAATTGAGGTAGTTCTGAAGGCAAAAGGTGATCGAACCCAGTACTCGCACGGCATACCTGATAAATTGGCCAATGAGTGTATATAAAGTCATACTGTACATGAGGAAAGGGGATATGCATGTATGTACAAGCCTTTATTACCACATAAATGCACATAAATATCACTTGAATTATATGGTAGAAATACCCCCTACCATCATATAAACTTTATAAATGCCATAAATACCATTAAAAGGTGGAGTTTGCTTTTGTCTGGGTGTCTGGTATACCATATACAGTACGTATCCCTGTAATAATGCTGTTATTTTAACCAGTCAAGCACTATGGTACTGGTTCTGGGGTCAGTCAATGTAAGAATATTAGGTGTAAAAAAACACACACAGGAACTGTATAGAAAAAACACATGCACAGTAAGAATAAATGCATACACAGGCACAATAAATATACCCCTGCGTACATACAGAACCACCAAACCACATATCAGCACACACAGTCAGAATTAAGGGTTTTGATTTCAAAAATGACCTCTCACTTTTATTACACTATTACAACACAGGAAATGATTTAGAATGGAGGAAAATACCTGAAAAAGAAATACTTTGAAAGCTGGTGAGTGAATGACGGTTTATAGCTGCTACAGCGTGTGTGATTTTCCACATCATTAAATTTAAATGGATAAAAAAAATATGAATCTTATATAGACTATATACAGAAAGAGGACATACTCAGGCTATTGCATTAACACCAGTGGTCAAACAGCACTGCCATCAAGGATAGTGACACTTTCACCGCAAGTCAACCCATGGTTAGTGCATCACTTTTATTGATAATTATCGCGGTATGGGAACCACGGTGGCTTAGTGGTTTATGCTGTTGCCCTGCACGTCCATGTGCTTGGTGCTTGGTGGGTTTCCTCCAGGTGCAAAAGTTTCTTTCAACAATCCAAAGACAACTGGCGTTGGCTGATTTGAGTTTACGAATTGCCCATAGTGTATGAATGAGTGCATGCTCTATCCAACCCTTGCTTCTGCCCTAATTTACCTGGGATAGGCTCCAGCCCAACATGATCCTACAAAGGATAAGTTATATACATAACAGATATGTGAGCATTAGTAAAAAGGACAACTGTAGATATCTGTCGCTGGCAGCACGGTGGCTTAGCACTGTTCCCTTGCACTGCAGGGTCTCAGGGTCTGTGTGCGTGGAGTTTGCATGTTCTCTCTGTGCTTGGTGGATTTCCTCCGGGTACTCCGGTTTCCTCCCACAGTCCAAATACATGCAGATTAGGCTATCCGGCATTCCCAGATAATACACGTTCTCAGATTATAACATGGTAATAAAAATGGAAAATAAACACATTGGTCTCCACAGTCCCTAATTCAACTACAGAGGCTCCTAGATGGATGGATGGATGGATGGATGGATGGATGGATGGATGGATGGATGGATGGATGGATGGATGGAGAAAGCTGTCACTATTTCATTCATACTATGTTCTTTTTTTTCTCTTTCTAGATTCTTGGACAATTCTTTTTATTATTTTCTCATCCAGACTTTTACTTATATAGTTTCACAGATCTATTTTTGGGGGGGTTTATTTTATATTGTTTAAGAAACAAGGACAAGCAAATGAATGACAGGCAGTTCTTTAATAGACAAAAGTATCACATTTACATTTAGGCATTTGGCAGATGCTCTTATCCAGAGTGACTTACACAAAGTTACAAAGTGCTTTGTAGTTTCTGTCATTGGATAGATCCTCACACTGAGTTACTAGGTTACTAAATAAGTAAAGTGGAACCTCGGATTGCGAGTAACGCGGTTTGCGAGTGCTTCGCAAGACGAGCAAAGATTTTTAATAAATTTTGACTCGAAAAACGAGCAAGTCTTGATTTACGAGCACCGAGTATCATGTATCACGCATGCGCTTCTTGTTTTGACGCCGAGCGTCATGTGATCACAACTGAGCTAATAGTTTTTCTCTCTTTTACTCTTCGGAATTGTGGGTAATCGTCTCCCCTGCTGGGTCTTAGTGTGCGTCTCTTACTGGTATAATCAACATCCGTGCACGCGTGTACTGTTTACTATAACACTGTGACCACGTGTGTGTGCGTAAAACATATTTTATTTTGTGTCTGTATGCATGTGTGTACAGTGTGCGTGTACTGTTTATTATAACACACGTGTTTGCGCGCATGTAAAGAAAAGCAAGTCTCATTAGAGAGGTTAAAGATCCATTTTCTCTCTCTCGGTAACAGCCTGCCGTTATGTGTGTTTGTGCCCCTTCATACACACACCCCTCCTTCTCTCGCCTTCACACACACACACACACACACACACACACACTCTCTCTCTCTCTTTCTCTCTCTAATGAAAACACTGCTCTGTCGCGATTCTTTTCAAAGGTAAAGTGCAGGTTAATTTGTTGGGGGTTTTTTTAGGCTACTTTACAGCAGTGATTTCATTAGTGTGCGCTTATGCGAGTGTATATGCAATGTTCCTTGTTCATTTTTCCGATAAAGCGGTCTTTCCGTGTGTGTGTGTGTGTGTGTGTGTGTGTGTGTGTGTGTGTGTGTGTGAAATTTAAATAAGAGAGGAGGAAATGTTACTGTGTAAGACGAAAAGTGGGAGAGGGGGGTCTGAATCCTCCTCTCCTCTTACTTTTGCTTCACACACATACACAAACACACACACACACACGCACACACAAACAGCGCCTGCGCAAATTAAAGGAAACACTTATCTGTCGGGATTTATTTGTACTTTTTTTTTAAAGGTAAAGTGCATATTTTTATGTCTTTATTATTTGGGCTTTGGAATGAATAATTTGAGTTTCCATTATTTATTATGGGAAAATTCGCTTTGATTTACGAGTGTTTTGAAATACGAGCTCACTTCCGGAACGAATTAGGCTTGTAATCCAAGGTTCCACTATACCATCAAACACTGTTTTTTTTTTTGTTTGTTTGTTTGTTTGTTTGTTTTTTTGTACACATACTGTAAAGACATGATGTTGTACAAAGACAATAAATTTTAGGATGGTTACAGAGTAAACATTTACACTGACTTCCTCAACCCCACATGATTTATGGTGGAATACGAATGTTTGCTACTTTATCAGTGTGAAAAATATTTTCCAAGGTTAATGATAATGCTATGTTTTTCTAATATTTTCCTATTCTTCATAACATCATGTTATAATCTGACACACTGTCTTCTTCAAATCAGGTCTAACGCTAATTAGATTTACAATCTAATTTGTTTACAATCCATATCATCTACTGTACTGACACCAAGTGTTGCTTGGTGTTTTAACTTCAGTGTTTTGGGCCGTTGTGCTCTGTTTGTTCTTGTTAGAATAGAAGTAGTGCTTGTTTTTAGATCAAGCATTTGAGTCATGAAATGAATGGATGTGCTAATCTGGGTGTTTGTACAGAGAGATATACGTATAACAGAATGAAAGAACAAGGAGTAATGCTTGTTAGCAATTGCATAAAAAAAACAGTATGTAATAGTAAATAATGGAGAAGGAAAAGTCACTCATTTGTGAATGAATGTTGAACCAGTGTGTGCTCTTGATGACAGTGAAATACCATGCTGTCCAGTGGTAATGGTTTTTTTTTTTACTTGTTTCAGGGAATGCGTAGGCATTCTCTTGACATTATCTGAAAAAAAAACAAAAAAAAACTTATACCTGTATGCCATACCTGTATGCCTAGCACACTCGTTGATGTTGAACCGTGTCCATAACCTTCACACTGGCCATTTGTCTTACTAGGCTCTCCTATATAAATTCTCATCTGAAGTAATTTCAGCTAAAACTGCAAAAAACTTAAAAGAAAAGCTAAAATACCATGCACAAGATGCTCACATGCTCAATTTTTTTTTTTTTACAACTTAACCCCCCTGGCTCATCTTGCTCTATCGTCCCTAACTGCTGAAGACTTTGCCCTAGATAACGATGGTAAAATAGAAAATTCTGCCAGACCTTCACCCATAACCAAATTCCCACATTTCAAATCCAGGATTTATCTTTCATTGGCACATTTTTCTAACCTAACAACATAAGAAGTCAGTCTGAAGAAGTTACTTGAATGAGTAGTGAACTCCTTCTACTAAACTAAGGAGTCCAGTTGACATGACTCAACTTCCAGATAACCACAACTGAATCATTGAGAATCTTCACAGAAGAAGAAGTCAAGAGAAGAAGTCATCTTGTCCTGCAATAAGCCCTCCCTTTTGGCCGTCACTATAAAGTTATATGCTCTAAGATTATCCAAACTGTCATCAGTTCTCATCCTTCTTGGCATTTTAGAAGCATTTGACAGTCAGGACTAGCTAGTCAACCACAAAACTATCTTGTCCATTCTCAGTTTGGGAACTGGCAACTGTTCGCATTCCACCTGGAAGGTCAGTCATTTCATTTTGCGTGAATGGGATCCATATTTGCTCCATACACATTCCCGACACATTTGAGTCCTACAAAGCTCAATATTTGGTCCTCTTCTGTTCTTCCTTTATATTCATCCTCTATTCTCATTCATATAAACTTCCATACATTTTCTTTTCATTTTGTGAAGCTGCTTTGAGACAAAGACCCTTGTTAAAAGCGCTACATAAATAAAATTGAATTAAATAGATATGATCAATGAAGAGGGCCTAAACTTATTACTGCCCTAAGTTCTATTTCCCATCAGAGAACACCACAAGGTTTAACTGGGTTTACCCCTTTCAAAGCTTCTATTTGGAAGCAGACTCCCAGGGGCTATTCAACAGTCAATCATCTGCCAGCTGGAACAGGCACCAGCAGAACAGAGAACCATATACAATGGGCCAACCCAGCCCAGGAAGTTTAAACCCATGGACCAAGTTTTCCTTTTACTTCCCAATTTTGAACTATTACCCTTTTTGCTGATGTCTCCATATATCTACTAAACTGGGTCGGTATGTACATGGGAGAAAAGCTTATGGCAAGATCTTAGAGAGTTGATGGACCAGTTCCCCAATGTGTTCTCAACAAAATCTTTGTATCCATTCCTGCAGCTCATTCCTCTTGACCACAACAACACCTGAAAAGACACTGCATCCCCTCTCGCTGCCAAAACTTAACTTAAATAAAAGCTGTTTTTTGTCTTTTTTTCTGTAATAGGCCATTCTGGAGTCAGTAGGGTTATGTTTTAAAGGAAAAGGCAAAGCTGAAATGTGCATGGCAGACATGCTCCAGGATAAGGGGTGTAAACTGTAGCTCCATTTCACAATGTTTTACCCAGGACAGGCTTATCAGTTCACGGCCAGGTTGTGTTTTGTGTGAAAACTAACATTGAACATACCTGATCCTTCTAATAATCTAATTAACAGCATTCCCGAGTTGGCCTGGGTGTGTTACAATAGTACAAACATTAAGAAAAACAATAAATTTATCAGGACCAGGATTAAAACGACCGAAGCTGTAAAACATTCATCTTAACCACATGCAGGTCTTGGGAATTGTTGTTCAATTGTATCTGGTGTAAAAACAATCCTGGAATTGGGAAATAATGGTGTAGGATTTTGATGTTGAAATAGTTACTGCAAGAATGTTCTACATTAACAATCCCAGAGGTCCAGACTGCGGCACTGGGCATTTTTTCGGCTCTCCTCTCTCATCACATCAAGTGCGTTTAATGGCCAGTGGCTGATGAAAGCTATCTGCGCACATTCCTGTGGCTGCACCGCTGATCTGGCAACCAGTCACATAGCTGTCTTTCTCCCAGGACAGGGTGATGAGTGAGCTGATCCACTTTAGATAGAGAACTGAATGGGCGTAAATACAGATACACGAAGCTGAGAGAAAGAATTTTATGTCTCAGTGTACCTCCGGGGACTAGTGAGGCCTTTAATTGGATGATGAGTTTAATCAGGTGTGTTAAGCAGAGGAAATGCTAAATTGTTGCAGGGCCCCAGGACTCCAGGAGTAGGAATACAAAAAAGCTCTTGAAATCACCAGCTGTGCCCAAAACAGGCAAAGGAAAACGGTACTGAGGCATTTTAAGCTTTTTTTTTTTTTTTTTCACCCTAATTTCGATCATATTTATTTCTGATTGATGCCTGGGCAAAAGCTCAGATACAGTACATTTATGATTACACATACTTGAAAGCAGTTTGGAGTAATGCGAACATGAAAGAATTTTCCATTGGCAGAACCTTTCATACTTTTTAAATAGGATAGGAGTGAAAGGAATCTACTTTCCGCTTAATTACTGATTATTACGCCACTACACTTTTGACAGAAGGAATCTGATTATTTTAAAATGGTGTAAAAACTAAACAGGAATTCCAAGATTTAACACAAGAGGGTCCTGCGCACCCTATAGTGCTTGGGCCCTAAAAGACTAGAATTAAGAATATATGTTTCAGATTTGATATACTTTTATGTAAACCTTTTTTAGATCTCTTTTCGAAAAACCCTTTCATAACACCTAGACAATGTTTGAGTTGTTCAGGCGTTGCAGAAAAGTTCTAAAATATTGCTTTAGTTCCCTGTTTCCTATAAATCACTTGTGACTCATGGTCAAAGACGTGACTGCTGTTTCTTACACAATCACGAGGACACAGATGGGCTCAAGGACAATTAAATGTGTAAAGAGTTACTCTTACCTGATTACTGTCCAATTATGCCACAAGTATTTCATTTCCAAAGCTTATATGTACAGTATATTCGTAGTTACGTTTACTATTGTGGAGATTGCTGTTACTGTATGTCATATGCAATTCCTTCACCAGCACTTCCTTTTATAATGTTAACAAATGTAAATAAATGTATTTATTTATTTCTATTCTATATCACTTATCCTGTATACAGGGTATCCCAGGAGGCACAAGGTGGGGTATACCCTGGACAGGGTGCCAGGACATCGCAGGGCACACACACACACCTACTCATGCCAGTTAGCCTAATCTGCATGTCTTCAGGCTGTTGGAGGAAACCCAAATACCTGAACGGCACCTATCAAGCACATGGAAAACCTACAAACTCCAAGCACACAGACCCAAGGCAGGAATCGTGCACTCGACCCTAGAGGGTGCGAGGCCACAGTTTTAGCTACTATGCCACCGTGCCACCCTTAATAAGCAAATAAATGCAAATTCAGCTTGCAGAGAAACAGGCAAATGCAAACTCTTCTGGCCTAAAGAATGCCGCAGGGCTGTAAGACTCGAGTCTGATCTAGTACTCATGTCTGGATTACAGATGTTTTCTCTATTGACTTGGATATGTCTCTGATATATTGGCTTTTGTATTTGGACTTGGACCTCAAAAACTGTTTGTTTGTTTTTTTTGGTTCTGTCCTTCACTCCGTCTTGCTTTTGTTTAGAGTTGATCTGGACATGACCTCAACCCTCTTGGAAATTCTTAGTGCACTATCCGTATCATACGTTTGCGGCTTCAACAAAAGCAAAGCACTAACATTTAAATCTCTTTCCAGAAACGTCAAATAAACTTATCCTCAGAGATTAATTTAACAGGCTTTAATCTATTTATACATAACATCCGTTGTACTTGTGCTTGTGTGAGCTGGCACTACAGAAGCGACAATATACAGTATAGTCGAAACCGGACTCCATATTAACTTCTCCTATTATACTGAACTTCCAGCCTCCTAACATACAGTATGTCTGCAGATCAATCCCTGCTATCTGTTATCACCCAAATGAGGAAGGGTTCCCTGTCGAGTCTGGTTCCTCTCAAGGGTTCTTCCTACTGCCATCTCAGGGATTTTTTCCTCACCACTGTTGCCCTCGGCTTCCTGATCAATCTGATCTTTTATACATATTTCCTTACACTTTTCAAACACTCTCTCTAATCGTCTGTACGATTACGTAAACTTTATCCTGTATACAGGGTCGCAAAGGGGCTGGAGCCTATCCCAGGAGACTTATGGCATGAGGCGGGGTACACCAATCCATCGCAGTGCACTCACACTACAGGGAATTTCGGCAATGCCAATTAGCCTAATCTGCATGTCTTTGGACTGTGGGAGGAAACCGGAGTACCCAGAGGAAGCCCAACAAGCAGGGAGAGAACATGTAAAGTCCATGCACACAGAGGCAGGAGTCGAACCCGGACCCTGGAGGTGCAAGGCGACAGTGCTAACCACTACGCTGCGCCATTCTGTAAAGCTGCTTTGCGACAATAACCATTGTTAAAGGCGTTATAAAAATAAAACCCGAACTGATTTAGAGAGCACTGTGAGCACTGTGGTTGTTTGTCCACTGGTCCCACAGTTTCAGCTGTTCGTTTTTCATGTGTGTCAAACTGGGATGAAAATTGGTCCCACATGATATTCACTCGTGTATCTTCAATTATCGCTTCATATTTGTCAGGGTTAGGGTGGATCTGATGCCTATTCCAGGAACACTGTGTGTGAGGCAGGAATGGGACCGCAACATGAAATGTGCTAATCGTTTTAGTATGATATGTGATGAGTGTAAATTTTTTGCACATGTGAGTGTTTATTAAAGCCAATGAGTGATCCGGCCTTCTTCAATAGAGAATGGGGCAGATAATTATTATTAAGGATGCAAAACAGGAGAAGATATAGATGACAGCTATATTACTCGGATGCCTGGGGTTACTTTATTACCCCTGCTCAGTGCCAGTGCTGGCGCTGTCATTTCAATCAATGTTTTTCATGCAGATGTTATCCATGAAACAGGAGACCACAAGCCACAAATCCACAGGGAGCGATGTTATGTTGAAGAGAGAAGGAGAATGAGACTCTGACCACAAAATATTACATCCTGCTTGCTTGGGCTTGTAAGTGTGCATGAGGTCTGAGAAAGATGAAAGCTTGCTTGGGGATGGAGCAGGAGAGGCTGTTTGTACTACAATAAAGCTGATGCCTTATTCAGATAGAGATGACGGTCACTCTAAGACTAGGATATAAGATAAAGCTTTGAATGTTTAATCTAGTCTTGTGTACATGTTTAAAGCTAAATTAAAACCATTAGCAAAGTGAGAGAGTGCTGCCCTCTAGTGTGGACCAATCCTCTCCACACCTACTGTACAGGTGGGTGACCAAATGCCCAAGGAAAGACCAACATAAAGAGATGCATTGTCCCAACACATTTTCATCTGGGGGCCACAAAGAGCCACCCAAAGAGCTTCAGGGCTCCTTAGGGAAAGATTCTACAACCCTCCTGGAACAATGAACCCTGTTCGATTAAAATATCTTGCCGTTATAATACAAATATATATATACATCATAATATAAATATATAATACCGTTGCATTTTCATGGCAGTGCTGTCCAGCACCTCATTCCAAAATCTCCCAGTTGTGATGAGATCTGATTCCTGCAAATGTCATAGCGTAGTACAGTATGATTGAAATCATTTTCCTCCTCAAACAGCCACTCAGTGAGCCTGTACGGCTGTTGATGTCGGTCTAGTCATCCTTGAAGTGGCCACACCTATAGAAATTCATCAGTCTCTAACTGAACTGGTACAGATGAACTCTAGGGGTGTAACAGATACAAATGCATTAATCGGAATCCATCCATCCATCAAGGAACCTCTGTAGTCCAACTAGAGACCACGGAGGCCAGTGGTGACCATTGTATTTCTCCCCCTTTTGTACCAACATTCACACACTACGGGCAATTTGGGAACGCCAATTAGCCTAATCTGCATGTCTTTGGACTGTGGGAGGAAACCGGATTACCCGGAGGAAACCCACCAAGCACAGAGAGAACATGCAAACTCCACGCACACAGACCCGAGGCGGGAATCGAACCCAGGACCTGGAAGTGCAAGGTGACGGTGCTGAACACTACGCCACCGTGCCACCATATTAATCAGAATGAACAATTATATTTTCTAAATGAATAGTAATATAAACACAAGAAGACCTGTGATATTCTTTATAAAGGGGACCTATTGTACAAATTTCACTATAGTGTCATGTAAGACGTACAGATTGGTCTCGAGGTTGTGCGTCAAACAAACAGGTGCTTAAAGATGCAAATATATTTGCATAAAATTATTTTTTTTTTATTTGGAGAAAATTTGACCCCCCGCCAGCTCGTTACGTAGCTTCACTGAGTGGATCTATTCGGACTGTCAGTTTAAAATCCTGAACAGTCAGGGTGTACCAGCAATAGATATGTTTCCTTATTTTGTTTACAAGAAATACCAGACAACGGGTGGGAATTGCTTGAAAATAAGTAATACCGCAAAACAGTTGATGGAAAAGAATAAGGTGTATTTTGCTCTCCATCCATATTGAGAAAAAAATGGATTTCCACGAAGGGACGTGAGGGCAGAAGCTTGTTAGCGTTTATGGCTACAGACACTGAAACAGGAGTGAAACAGAAGACTTTTTATGCATCTGAGTGGTGGATCCATTTTTTTGCAGACATCTAAGGTTCATGTTAATTTGTATTTTTTTTTTTTTTAAATAAATAAATAAATAAATATGCTGCTTTTAGGGAAGTATAACAGAAAAGGTTCACATGTTCTGGGTGAGACTAGAAGTGTGCATGAAATTCAACAAATTTAATATATACAAATGTCTCATAAGCCCGGGACCAGCAGTGATGGAAACATTAGAGAGCAGGAATATTGGAATGTGGAAAAGTACCAGGAATCGTAAGAATGTGGAGGATTATTTCCAAACTAGTCCCAGTGGCGACAGGAGAAGTGCAGATTGTAAACTCTGTGTTGAAACAGCCGCTCGGACAAATTTCTGAAATAACCAAACCCACGGGACGAAAAAGACAAAAGTGTCCACACCACAGCGCAAAAGAAATATGTGAACCAAAATTAGGTTTTTTTTTTTTTAGTTTTTTTTTAAAAACATGTTATTCATTCATTGCATCATCTGTAAGAGCTTTTTAAACATCACTTACTGTAATGTCAGAATTCTACATGTCTACATGTTCAGTGTGACATTTGTCTTTTCTGTGTCCCTTGTTTAATTTTCTTCTACTTACTACACAATATATATATATATATATATCTGCCTTTCATTGTGAAGTAACTGTAGCCTTTAAGTATCAGCTGAGTCCCATGTTGGCCTTAATTACAAGTCATTTTGAAAGCACAAAATTCCCCAGGTTGCAGGTGTTGACTAAATATTAATAGCTCATTAAACACACACACACACACACACACACACACACACACAGAGAGAGAGAGAGATTCTATTATTGCTATTACTGCAATACTGGACTTCCACAGTAACAACAACAACAACAACAACAATACCACTACTACTACTGCCACAAATGACCAAAAAAATTGTTTTACAGCTCAGTATGTATATAAAAGATTTAGCCCAAATATAGATTTGATTAGGATGGATTGGAGGGATAAATATAATTTTTGGCACCCTTGCTGAAAATAAACTAATATTAATATTACATGGCCTTGCAAGTAGAACCAAGTGTCTTCAGAAGTCCATAAGCCAGGAAATATTCGGTGACCCTTGAATGCAGTTGGTTCCACTGGATGTTAGTTAGGGGGGTAACAGAGTAAAGGGGGCTGAATACAAATGCACACCACAGTTCAAAGAAAAAAATTGAAAATCATGTAGCGTGCCACTTTGTGTTGGTCTATTATATAAAATCCCAATAAAATACATTAACTTTTTGGGCTGTAACGTAACAAAATGTGGAAAAGTTCAACGGGGATGATAAAATACTTTTTATTTGTTTATTTGTTCGTTTGTTTGTACCATGACCTGGCTTCACTGTGCTGAACAACTCTTAAACCACAACTGCATAAACAGACAGCAATACCAGGATGTGAAATATTATATTTTGCAATTTAAAAGGTAAATAAATCATTCATTATTTTAGTGAAAATATTGTATTACTCAGATAATAATCAGATTTTTAATGTATAGATAGATTATATATATATATATATATATATATATATATATATATATATATAGAGAGAGAGAGAGAG
>JAOVVA010099031.1:0-12051 GCA_028565275.1 Leiocassis micropogon | reverse complement strand
CATAATTTGACCATTAATTTTGTGACATTATAGGGGAAGCTGAGCTTCCCTTACAGTCTTAAAGAAATCGCCACTGCAGACAACACACCTAAAATAGGTATGTAAATTATGGAAAATTATGGAAAACAGTTTTTATAATGAAAAAAAAAAAAAAAACATCAAGTGGTCAGAACTTAAAGCATTATAAATAATTAAGCATAATAAACAGTTAATGTGATTTAAGGTTGTATTGCATTGCCACTGTATGCACAGGAGAAGTTTAGTGTTCCACTTATCTGTTTCTGATTTCAGATTTAAACCTGATGTAGCTGTGGTCCAAAAGTAGAAATGCCAGCAGCATCAGTGTGAATTCTGACTCTGTCAGTTCCTCAACCTCAGCTACATCCCTTAAGTTGATGACTAGAGATGGGCTCTTGTCTGTTCAAATCTTGCTCATGCAACTCTTTTTGTGAACTGCAACAGTTTCTGATATGCAGTCCTAATGCAATCCTGAGCAGGCAGTTACCAAGGATGAATGAATGCGATGCTATGAAAGCAATGTGCATTGCTGCCTGCTTTTGTTAATAACCATGGTGTTTCTTTCTCTTATGAGCTTAATTTTCTGACTCCTCATGAATGTGTTCACAAGATGTTTTCATTCTGTCCAGCAGAAGCCCAGTCCAGGTTCAAACCTTCATTCAGTATATTTAGATACTCAGCTGACCTAATTTCTTTGGGCACATAATGTTGCTGAACCTAGACCTGACCAACAGAAGCAATCCTAGATCATAACACTGCCTCCACATGCTTGTACGGTAGCCACCAGGCATGATGGGTACATCAAATTCGCCTCTCTTCTTACATATTAATCACTGCACTAATTATCTATTGGAAAGCTTTTATCTATTTATTTGGGTGGTGACTTTTTTTGGCAGGGTAGCATATGACCTGGAATTTATTCTCACAACTTGTCTAATCAAGCCAAATGGTTTAGTAGCTTCACATTATACCGTATATGCGAAACAAATCAAATTGCAATGATGGATGTTGTCTAGGAAACCACCGCTACCATTGTGCCACCTCCATCACCTCTATTGACTGCGTTCACTCAAACTCATCGACTAATTGGAACACATTTTCCAACACGTGCACCACATGTGGAAAGCCTAAGAAGTTAGAATAAATGAATAATTAAAGTTTTGTCAGCCGAACTACGATCCACAGGGAGCGTTGTTCGACAGTGGCTCCGTTTAAGATTCTGTGCTCGTAACTGGAAGGTTAAGTTCAAGTCCCAGGAATGTCAGAGACACCCGTGTTGGGTTTTTAAGCAAAATCCTCATCTCATCTGTTCAGCATTGCTCCTTACCCAGAGATCATCACGGAGATTGTGTCTCTCTGCAGATGTCAAGGCAATATATTTATTATTCCGGAGAGTTTGTTGTGTCTGATATTTGCTTTCATGTTGTGCTCTACGATCAGACAATGCCTGTATGGGAGATTTAATGGTTTAATGCATCTCTAAATTCCTCTGCTCGAATTCACTGTTCCCATTGCATTAGCTTCCTGGTGTACGTTTGCCCTGTATTAGCCAATTTGAAATAACCTTTATATTATATTACAGAATAAATCAAGGGCCATGAACTCAATTCGAGCTGGGGAGAAATAAGAAAATACTGTTCGGGCCACAACCTCATGATATTCAGCCAGAGGGGGGAGATGTGGCGGAAATGGAGAGCAAATGTAATGTAATAAAAATGCATCTCTATCTTCATGTCTTATTAGGAATATCTATACCTACACATTCATGTCATTATTCAAGCAGCCAATATGTGGCAGCAGCACAGTGCATATAGTTTTACAGCTGAGGGTCAAGCGCTTCAGTTCATGCTCACATCCCACACCAGAATGTGTGGCGGTAAGTGATCTTGGCATGTGTGTTGGTATCAGGAGAGCTGAATTTTTCAGAAAGTGCTGATCTCCTTTGATTTTTATGCTTTACAATCTCAAAGAATGTCCATTGAGAGGCAGTTCTGGAGGCAGACACTTCCTGTTGATGAGGGAAATGAGGAAAAGGTTTATAACACAAGAAAAAAAAGTACTGTATTTTGAAATTTTTCACAAATAGGGCGGCGCTGTGGCTTAGTGGTTGGCACTGTCGCCGTGCACCTCCAGAGTCTGGGTTCGATTCCTGCCTTGGGTCTGTGTGCATGGAGTTTTCATGTTCTTCCCGTGCATGGTGGGTTTCCTCCGGGTACTCCGGTTTCCTCCCACAGACCAAAGACATGTAGGTTAGATTAATTGGCGTAACCAACCCGCCCATAGTGTGTGAATGAGCATGCATATGAGCGAGAATAAAGCGGTATAGACGATGAGTGAGTGAGCGAGTGATCACATTGGGTTTCTCTCCTGTCAGCCAATAACAGGAATCTTACAGTAGGCTACAGTGGGTACAGGCTCCCCAAAACTGAACAGTTGATCATTGGAAAAACAAGTACAATAAGTACAATTGACTTAAAAAAGCAAAACAAATCTATTTTTTAATCTACTATTTACGTACTGTAATTAAAAAAAAGTGCACGTTTTCAGATACTCACCCTGAAAACATATATTTTTGGCACAAACACAAAACCACGTTTTCAGTGCATCCTGGGACAATATTCATAACTGGCACTTTTTTCCCCCCATGTAATTTTAGCATACAGTAGTTGTGTATTTGTTGGAGGGTTTATCGTGACAGCATATTATTGTGGGTCACCTGTTTGATGATCCTTAAAACACTTAATGTAATTAAATTCAATTTCCAAGCAGTGCTCAGTGACCCCTGAAATTAAAACTTCATTGGCTTTCATTTCAACATTTGCAATCTCTGTGACCAATTAAACGACTATAATATCTCCTCTTTTTTTTTTTTTGGCCCCTAAACAAATCCACCTGTAATAAGGCTCGGAGGCAGCGATGTCCAGCTTCTTAATACGATACATGCCAATCAGTTCCCCTGTGCTGGTTTTCTGTCTTCTTAAGTGCATATTACAGCATGCAGTCCGACTAATCACGACTTATCAGCAGTGAGCAAATTGTATTGGTGCTGATAGATGGCCACTTAAAGGAGCTATTGGCAGACAGTCTGCATTACACTGGTGGAAGCGGTCTAGTGCATTAATTTAACGGTCCATCCGGTTCCTAAGGAAGAAACTATATAGACTACGGCAAGAAGTGCTACTGAAGAAGTCTTCTGTGAAATACCATAGCCTCCAGCACTAAATGAAGCTATTGCATTTTTCATCTTAATCCATTGTTTCATACCATAATTGTTGATATGGATATATAAACTGTTACAACATTGAGTTTGCAAATAACTATCAGGGTCCATGCCTCCGGCCCAGTGTTTCTATGATATGATTTGAAACCCTAATCAGGAGAAAAAAAAAACACTTACTGAGTCCATGAACATGATAGCCTGAAGATCTGTTTAGAAAGTGGCAGATTACAGGAGATGCACTGTTACATAGAGAACAGGCTACATAGAGATCAATCTTTTAGTAAAGTTGTGTGTAAATGTTTAGAAAGGCAAAACTTGCAGTAACTAAGAATTCTCAACAGATTTACTGTACAACAAAGGTTCAGTGATATACACTAGTGATTCATTGATATACTCATGTCTTCAACAAAGTGAACCTATAAATCATTCAAGCTTTAATAAACATCTAACCTAATGCATGAACCAGTGAGAAACATGTATAGGTGGCAGATGATTAGGCCGGTGATTAGTATCCTGGTGAGAGGTTGGAGCAGACGAGAGGGGAAATGAGGTTGCTGCTGAGGTTGTTAAATTAACAACCCATTTTTTGTCTACTGTATATATAATTTTATGCACTTTGCAGCCTTTCATAGTAAAACATTTGTTTGTGTTATTCTAATTTAATCTATATACTTAAATGTAATTTAATATTAAGAAAGGAGGGTGGGTCAAGATGTTTGTACTGTAGATTTTCAGGCATGTCCACTAAGCACCGTTTAGTCTCATCAACTCTACCAAAGCTGAAATGACAAAACAATGTTGAATGTGTATCTCATAAATACACTGTCTGTTCCATCTTCTAGTAATTGCATTAGGGAATGAAAACTCGTGAAGTGATTTAATCTTGTCAATGTGATCCGTGTATAAATTTGAGCAAACCATCACCAATTGTATGATTTGCTGTCACAAGCCTTCATAGAACAAAGCTTTTTTTTTTTTTTTTTCTGAACTAATGTTGATGAATGCCTCGTTCATTGGATAAATCCTATGAATTAATGTGTTTGTATCCAGTTTGATAAATAACGTGGGCAAAAATGTGTTAAAGTTGTATAAGTTTAAGTATACTGTAAGTATAAGTAATGCATATCAAATACTATGGCATTCTGATTTTCTCTCATATCCTCATATTCTCTTACTATCCATTAACATTAGCAGCAGAAGTACTGTCTCTCCGGTCAGTTTGTGTAGGTCATGGTAATTATTCATTCGTTCAAGCACAGGTGAACCCAGAGCGTTCGAAGCTTAATGAAAAGTCGCTTTTTCCCCCCGAGCTCTGCATCTTAATCTGTCTCTGCCCTTTCTGACCAGAGCAATGTCTCTTCAGTTCTCCTGCTTTGTACGCATGTGAACCTGCTTTTACTTTATTGAAAGGTCAAGGCCTGTGCTGCTCTTACAAAGGTCAGGAAGCCCTTTGAAGGTTGAAGCTTTGAGCCGAGATGAATGTGGCCTCCAGGAAACGAGGGACGAGCGTGTGCTGCTTGCAGATCTTTTGGGATGGTGAAGAAAAGCCAGGGTTAATGCAGACGGCTGATTAAAAGCATGTAAATAAAGTGATCCAAGAATGTTACCTAAGTTGTTTTTAACCTTTTTAAAAAAAAATTTTTTTTATTACCATAGATATTGAGGTTTATCTGTGTAGGAAACTCTGACACCCTTCCAACGTTAGACCCGATTGCAAGGATCTGTTATGATTATGACTTGGGTTATGATTATTATTTGGTCATCAGCCATTTCCTACCAACTAGCCAGCTTATCCCTATATGATATCTACCGACTGGAGAGAAATGAAGTTGGTAGGAATCGACCAAATTGATAATAATAATAATAATAATAATAATAATAATATTGCACGAGGGTCTAGAATTGGCAAGGTGTCATACTATTCCTGCTTACTCTGAAAAACACAAAGCCATCCAACTGCATCTTTTCAAATTGCCGCTCACGCTGCGGCACAGGGCAGCCTAGCACACGCTGAGGAACTCTGTCTTCAGACAGATGCATACGACTGTCTAGTGTCACTGTGATTGAAAATAGTAGGAGAGTATGCCAGACTTGCAGTATGTACCACCCTTTGGTTCTTTGGCCCCACGAATATCTGTGCCATTGTAGGGGTTTAAACTGACCGTCTCTTGCCGTTAGTGCAAACGGGTTTCTGTTATGCCTCTTGTGAGCCTTGTGCAAAAATCTTCACCCTCAACTGCTCAGCTCAAATTTTCTACTTCAAGTTGGCTAAAAAAAATGCCATATTGTAATTCTCATATTCTGCCAAATGAGCAGCACTGGCTAGAACAAATGTTCTTGAACGACAAAGCTGTTCTGCTCTTTTACAAAAGAAATTATCTATATTTGTAGCACCCACACCATCTTATGTGGCATAAAATGGATTTTTTTAACAACACCAACCATCATGAGTAAAAATACACGGAACGGTACGTAGTATATTCACCAAGCCTATCATCAAAATCATGTCAAGTGATTAGACGGAGTGGAATACAATCTAGGTTTTATGTACTGTATTTACGCTTGCTACGCTGACCCTTCCTCAAAATCCTTCCTCATCAGCAGTGACTGAGAATTGCATTCTTAATAATCAGAATTCCTTCAGAGAAAAAGTTGGAAGTAAACAGACTAAGGTTGAGGCCACATTATATGACTTTAGACAGGATTTTGCATAGGAGTCAAAATTCCATCCTGTCCTAGTCTGTACCAGTCAGTTGCAGCCAGTTGGCGTGGCAAGTTGGCCTAGATATGTTAGTGATAAGGGGTACAGACTCGAATCATCTCGAAATCTGTGCGGAGAACAGACTGAGAACAGACTCCGCGGTCAGTAGCCAATGAACATGGAGGAGTCGTGATCATGGACAAGAAAATTCATATACTGTATATGTCATGACAGTTTTGTTTTGTGCGTTCACTTCAGCTCTGTTGCTGTGACAAGTTGTGTAGTCTATGATCTCTCATCTGGGGCCGACCTTAAATGTATGATCTGCCTTTTTTTTTTGTCATCGTAAAAAAAAAAAAAAAAAATCTGCAAAAGCCAGTCAGTTTGTGTATGCTCCCAGAATCTTTCAGGGTTGTGAAAGCCATGTAGTGTATCCTCAGCTCAAGCAAGCATTTTATGAAGGTGCAAATTACGAGGAAGAGTTATGGCCTGAGTTATGGCATAGTTTTCCGTCTCTTCTGTCACATGCTGGATATGATGTATTATGGGAAAAGGCTATAACTGAACATCAGTCAACTAGGCTTTCATGATATTACTGCAGACATATTTGGCCTTAGAAGTAAAAACGAAAAAGAAAAACTGCACTGGGGAAATTTTAGGACCTATTTGGTTTATTGCTGCAATGCAAAGATGAACTTCTATTCTGTGACCAAAACCAATTTAAATCTGAAGGGTAATATTGTCACATCAATAGCATGGAGCTTCAACGGCGGCCGTTTTTTGAGCTCATCCAAACCTTCAGCGGGAATTGCATCAATCTCCTTTTATGAATTGTCAAGTCAAATAAATAACGTTAGTAGAGGTTAAAAGATTCTAGTTTAAACGTGACCTACAGTATGATGCAGAGGTATATTTGAGTCTGACATTTGTACTAGTGAGAAGCTAAAGCCTTGTTCATTAAACCTGTGCGCTGCTGGAAGCTGGAATGGGGAAGAGCAGATCAAGACCGCATTTTCGAGGATTTCTTAGCCCTAGGAAATCCTCCTCGGGCTGAAACGGATTTTCGGCTCTACCTCCCCGAGGTTATGCTAATGCCTCCCCGAATAAGCGCTCTTCTTTTTGTAATGATAGAAATTTATCAGCCTCATCGCGAGCTCAATCTTCCATGTGTTGTGCTATTCATCACCTTGGGTTAGACCCAGATATTTCATTATAGTGTGACTGGCAGATTATGAGGTTTGAGTCAGAGCAGGGCCATAAATCATGCTTGCACAACAAAGGAATGCGTGTGTGTGTGTGTGTGTGTGTGTGGTTAGTAAACTTTAAGCCTAAAAAGACTGTATGTGTTTAAGAATTCCTTGTGCTTAAAAGTGTTCAATAATAAGGTGTAAAGGCAACCAATTTATTATTTGTGACTATCATTTGCCTTTTTAAAACTGCTTTAGTTCTTTTTTGGCATCCTGTAGTGCGGTATTGTAAGGAAAATGAAGCAGTACATTGTTTTACATTGTTTTGAAGAAAGTGCCACACTTTTGCAGATGTTTGTTTTTCCTGTATGGTGATCTACTATAGTACTTTGTCTTAAATATACCAATTAGACATATCATTAAAACCAATAACATTAAAACCATCTACTGTAGTGTAGACTTTGGGTTGTCACCCTTGTGTCACAGGGGGGGCTCTGGCCCCTTTGGGGCGTGGCTTCGCAAGGCCTCTGGGGGTGTAGTGTGGTGTCTGGCACCAGGACGTTGGCAACAGATCCTTTGGGTGCTGTGGGTTGCATGGTTGCAGGCCTCTATGGATTGGGCTTGTTTGTTCGGCACATCCCCTGGGTGCTTGATCAGATTAGAATCTGGCAAGTTTGGAGGCCAGGTTGAAGGGAATTAACTTTGTGCCGGCTGGGCCCCATGCACAGCTGGCTGTGATGTACTGGGTGTTCTGGTGCCTTTCTATCGTAGCCAGCATGTTTTGGTCAATTTGTGCTGCATTCGCTTTCCTGTGGGATCGAACCGGACAGGCCAACTTTTGTTCTCTACGGGCCTTGGGTGCCCTTGATCCTGTTATGTTTGCTGTTGTCTAGTTGGTGATTCAGCTGGTGGATGAGGGCCGATTTGAAACTGGTGGATGAGGGCCAATATTTGGTGGATGATTAGTCTATTTCTGTATCATATTCCATAATTTAAGGATATAATAGTTCTCAAAATGTTCTTTTGTTAAAGATCTGGCTGCTCAGCAATACAAAACACACTCCTGGGTACACCTCTACACTTCCCACAAAGTGTTAAAGGAAAAAAAAATAATCCAGTGTAGTCTGGTGCATTTGACTGTACAATTGGCTTCATCTAGTCTGCAATATTTTCACACTAACTGCTTTCTTTACTGTCTGCCTGAATCTGCTTACCATCTGCCTCACTGTTTTATCTCCTGCCCAACTAGTTGACAACTTGCCATGAGTGAAATAGAGAGGATGGAAGAAATTAAGAACGAGTTAAATTGAAAAACAGAAATGATGAAACGCAAAATCAAACATTAAGCAGTGTTGAACAATCTCTCTTTCTCTCTCTCCTTCCTCTCCTTCATCCTGTCATACTAATGTATCATTAGTAAAAGAGGGTCATGTAAGGACAAGTCCTAGAGCAAGAAAGAAAATAAGAAGGTGGGTGCTGTATAAATAGTGAACCTTACAGGTTGTCGCCCACAGTGTTATCCAAGGTAGAAATTTACTGTTGGATCATGATCTCTGGAATTGTGTTGGCAGAAAATC
This sequence comes from Leiocassis micropogon, assembly GCA_028565275.1. Taxonomy (NCBI): domain Eukaryota; kingdom Metazoa; phylum Chordata; class Actinopteri; order Siluriformes; family Bagridae; genus Leiocassis; species Leiocassis micropogon. Next base: position 3,348 of record JAOVVA010099031.1, on the reverse strand, counting down.
TGCAAAAATCCCACGATTACCTCCTACCAGCCTTGTTGATTGTCAGTCAGAGAGTAGGATTAGCATATTGAATGTGCTGATCTTTACCTGAATTTGCGTTTTTGTAGGGGAACACATAATGTTAATACGTAGGACAAATATGCGTTGCTTTGCATTTCCTGCACTTTCTTCAAGATATTTTGCTTTCATTTTTGTCAGCTTGGGATGGCGGTTGGTTAGCACTGTCCCCCCAGGATCAGGGTTTGATTCCCCCGTCGAGTCTGTGTGCATGGAGTTCTCCCAGTGCTTAAGGAGTTTTCTCTGGGTACTCCGGTTTAATCCTCGGTCCTAACAGTTTGTAGACATGTAGCGTAGGCTAATTGGCGTCCCAAATTGGCTGTAGTGTGTAGAAGGTGTGAGTGAATGTTGACTGGAGGTCCAACCACAATCATAAAAATGGGGATAAATACAATTGGTGGTCACCATTGGCCTCCATGGCCACCATTGGTCAAAATTTGGCCTCCATGGTCACTAGTTGGACTAAAGAGGTTCCTAGATAGATGGATGGATGGATGGATATCCATTTATAATCATAATGCAGGAGCATTTTTCCAAAGTAAATGGACAGACCTGTACTCTATATTTCTTTATGTTGGCTTAATGAGGAGATTCCTGTAAAAGACCGCAGGCACTGTCTTTTGAGAAAGGCTGCACCCAAATCACGCTAACGACATGCCGAAGATAAAAAGCTGAGGGTGAAGAAAAATGCACGATTCCCTCAAAACGCTCCTGGAAATGATGTGGCTTCGCTGCAATCTGGACCCATTTCTTGTTCATTCCCACGAGTGAGCCGTCATTCATCAAATAAACAGCAGTCTGCCATCCAACAGTGAGTTAGCCTGCTACTTAATTAGCTTGGTAATTTAATGGAGATTATACATGCGCAGCTGGAAGATTCTCTAAGTGCGCAAAACTTCAGTTCAAGCATCACCCATGATGTTGTTGTTGTTGTATTTTTCTTTTCTTTTCTTTTCTTTTTTGGGAGCAAAGAGAATGTTTGTACTGTGTAACTAAGGAGCAATGCTTGAATGGTCTGCTAGTTAGTGCATGCTTTGCCCACACGATTGTGTTATACTACAGTACTTTGGTTTTATGCAGGTTTCCAACCCAAATGCATTAAAATGATAAGAAAAAAGCATACATATTTCAGCGAGCTGGATTTCATAAAGTCAAAATGTCATATTAGCCTTCATTTTGGTACAGGTGTGAAATATAAATACAGAAATTATTCAATTTTTACTTTATTAATGTGTTTGTATACCACTAACAATACAGCAAATTAAAATTTAGCAGACCATCACACTATTTAGATGTTCTTATTGGTTTTTTTTGTATATAATATTATTAGCTCATTTACAAGGATATTATATTACCCAAACACCAAATGGGTGAAAAATTAAGGGCACGTAATGTGTGTTAGTACGGTAAAACAGATTCAGTGCACCTTTCCATCAAAAGTCTTTGGAATTGTACTGTAGGGATGACTGCCATGGACTGTTCCTGCAAAATGTAATGATGGTGGTAGTAATGCTGTGTAACTCACGGTTCCAAAAATTCCCGAAGGTGTTCGTTAGGTTACTGTGAAGGAATAACATTTACCTCAATTTTACATTTAAAGTGAGCTCTCATGCCTTCATTTGTACAGCACAACAGAGGCAACAGGGTGTGACCTTTGTAAATTGTTTTGGTTACTTTCAACATTTAGTTGTATAAAATATAAGCGTACTACAAAATAACTTTGGCATTTACATCGATCAGTCATAGCGTTATAATGCAAATCATTATGCCTATTATTGTGCAGGTTCCCCTTGTGCCACCTGGGCGACTCTGGCCCCTCGGAGCCATGACTCCTCTGGGGCGTGCTGTTTTGTCTGGCACCAGGACATTAGAGAAGCATCATTTGGATGCTGTGGATTGTGGGGTGGAGGCTCTTGTTTGTCTAGCACTGGGATATTCTGATACGCTTCTATCGAGGCTAGCATTGACCTTTTTAGGCGAGTTGTGCTGCATTGGTTTTTCTGTGGGATCAGACTGGACAGTCTGGCCTTTGGTCTCCACAGGCACAATTGAGCCTTGGGTTCCCATTATCCTGCCATCAGATTACTGGTATATAATTGGTACTCAATGTTAACGTGTTAGTTATTTGGTGTAATGTTATAGCGATTGGTGTATGGTCACTTAGTGTTATATAAGTATTTTGAAAATGATCTGTCTTTCACTGGAAAATTTCACATGCTGTGTACAGGGTTGGACAAATCAAAGATCCATAAATTAAAGCTTTTACTTTTGGTGGATTTGGTTGCCTTGAAACCTTATTGACTAGGCTAAATCATGGAAGCTAATGGAATTACAGGGGGTTGGACAATGAAACCGAAACACTGGCCAATTTAGTGTTGGAGGTTTCATGGCTAAATTTGACCAGCCTGGTGGCCAATCTTCATTGATTGCACATTCCACCAGTAAGAGCAGAGTGTGCAGGTTTAATTAGCACAGTAATAGCACAGTTTTGCTTAAAATATTGCAATGCACACAACATTATGGGTGACATACCAGAGTTCAAAAGAGTTCAAAATTGTTGGTGCGCGTATCCCTGGCGCATCTGTGACCAAGACAGCAAGTCTATGTGATGTATCAAGAGCCACGGTATCCAGGGTAATGTCAGAAAACCACCAAGAAGGACAAACCACATCCAACTGGAGTAACTGTGGACGCAATAGGAAGCTATGTGAAAGGAATGTCCGGGTGCTAACCCAGATACTGTATAATCCAAAAAACATAAAACCACAGCTGCCCAACTCACTGCAGAATTAAATGTGCACCTCAACTCTCCTGTTTCCATCGAAACTGTCGGAGCTCCATTGGGTCAATGTACATGGCCAGGCTGCTATAGCCAAACCTTTGGCCAATGCCAAATGTCGGTTTCAATGGTGCCAGCAGTGGAAATCTTGGGCTGTGGACAATGTGAAACATGCATTGTTCTCTGATGAGTCCACCTTCACTGTCTTTCCCACATCTGGGAGAGTTATGGTGTGGAGAAGCCACAAAGAAGCGTACCACCCAGACTGTTGCATGCCCGGAGTGAAGCATAGGGGAGGATCAGTGATGGTTTGGGCTGCAATATCATGGCATTCCCTAGGCCCAATACTTGTTCTAGATGGGCGCATCACTGCAAAGAACTACCGAACCATTCTGGAGGACCATGTGGACCCAATGGTTCAAACATTGTATCCTAAAGGCGGTGCCGTGTATCAGGATGATAATGCACCAATACACACAGCAAGACTGGTGACAGAGTGGTTTGATGAACAT
>JAOVVA010099000.1:0-12053 GCA_028565275.1 Leiocassis micropogon | reverse complement strand
GAAAGAGAGAGAGAGAGAAACTATAGAATTAAGATATTTATAAATTTTTTTTATACAAAATCACAAAACAAATTGAACTGGCACCTAGGTATCATGATAATATTGCATCAGGTGTTCCCTGGGGATTACCATCCCTACTTATAATTATTTCATTTTCTGAGAGTAAAGTATATATCTAGTTTAAAATATGTTGTGACCTCTGGTCTCCGACTGTGTTAAAACATGAAATGTATTAAACTAAAAATGTCTCCAATGTAACATTCATGCATTAATTCATTGATACAACTAACCCTTACCATCCCATATTCCTCCAAAGTATAGCCCATTCTCTTGCTTTGTATACCGCTTAAAGAAATGGAAAGTACTTTATTTTGCAACATGTTTGTGTTCATTTCCTAATCCCTGCAGAGCAAATTCAGACCAAACATCTGCTTCAGCTTATCATGGAAAATGTAGCAAAGAGTCATTTCAAGGTGGCTTTTTTGGATGCATTAAATGATAAAGTGTTTGTTTGCTTTCCTGTAAATTCGGTGAACACTGCATTTATTGTTTCTGCCAATTAATTCTCCTCAGGATAATATTAACATGGTACCATCATAAATGACTTATATGACTTAAATTACTTAATAAAATATATTTACTATAGGTATTTAAAGTTAATATTCCTTTTTAATATATTTTATTGAAGGAAGAATACAACTGTTCTTCACAACAGTTACAAAAATGTTAATGTTCCTCTTGATTTTATAATTTCTTTTTACCCCTTTTACACAACCCACGCCCCAGAACACACAAAACAATTAAATTAAGGCTAAAATTAAAAATTACTATATCAAAGTTGAAATTAAAGGTGGTTTACTTGATTTCCAAACAAGTAATATTTTTCTCTGAGCCAAGAGACATGCAAAATCCCTAAGCATCTTGACAGTTTTTTTTTGGAGATGACCACACTTTGCTCAGGTACACCAAAAAAGTAGTTCATTTAGAGTTAACAGCCTCAAAAATCACCAATTAACAAACAGCACCTCAGATTAGAGCCGTTATGAAGGCTTTACAGATCATGAGTAGCAGATACATCTCATTATCTGTTCAAATCACATGACTGTTTTTATTTGGACACCTTCAGCATTACTTAATGCAGAAACAAATAAAAATCAGAAAAAAACATGGTGTTAGAAAGTGATCCTAAATTTTTGAGCCGTAGTGTACATATGAGTGACTTTGTGTAATTTCAGAACTGGTCAATACGAAGAAACCATGCAGAGATGTTCCTAAATAAAAATATCTGACATAAGCATTGAGGAAACTAATCATACTTCATGGAACAGTCATTAAATTTGCTTTTAAAAAACCTCCATAAGTCACAGTTTTGATGACAGAAATGTTTCCAACAGATATCAGGCCCATACATACATCACTGTTCAAAGAGGAAGCAGGCATTGCTTGGAAATACTTCAAAATAATAATAGTTTAATGTATGCTTTCCAAGATCAAATATCAACTTTCATAGCATGACATTAATTATATAGACAAGTCAAGGTATTTTATTTATTTTACATCATGTGCCATTGCGATCATGCATACTAGCCTTTAACAAATAAATGTAATAGAATGCATTTAGTTAACAAAATCAATAACAGCTTTCTGTTCTTCATAATGGTTTTTTAGTCTAAAAGTAAGATAAATGCTGGAGTGATCCAATATTTTATCCAACACTTTTCATTTTGCAATATGTAACATAGGTCTTTAGATTTAAATAAAAATTAAAATATTTAAATTTCGTCTAGATACAATTTACAGCAACAGAACATGTTTCAGGAGCAAACTTTGATTAGTTGTCTTTCCACACGTTCCCTAGAGCCTTGAAGTAGTCATCTCAGATGGAGCTCCTTCCTGTTATATGTTGGCATTTGTGTTAAAACAACGTCCTGTTAAACCTATTACTCTATTAGTCTGGCTGGCAAAAGCAGCAGGGGAACATTTCATATGTGATTAATTCAGACAGCCAGATGAAAAGTTCATTCCAAAACCATGTATGTTTGTGGCATTAGAGGGGAAGGAAACCCCTACGCTGTCCGAATGTACAATATAATCTGATCCCAGTGTAAATCACCCAAACATACTGACATGGTAGTATACTTAGCCTTTTAAAACTGTATGCTATAAATACTATACGCTTCATGTACTGTATTAATGAAATGCAAAAGATTATCACACCAGCAAATAAACCACTACTCTATTATTTAAATATATTATATCCATATGTTAACGCTCCTATGACCTTTTTCAGGGACGGCCAGGAACGCCCGGAGGTGAGGGACCAATAGGATTAAAGGTCAGTTTTTGTTTTTGAGCATCTGTGGCTTGTGTTAACACTTCATGCCTAAATCACTGAAATAACTCTATGCACACATATTGATAATCCATTCTCAGACTGGAACTGTACTAAATTCCACCAGATGCCTTGTGTAAGAGTGTCCAATCCACATCACACATTCCATCCATGCCACTGGCCAAACAGTGCTTAACTTTTATAAAGGAAACTAACAAGTGAACGTACAATGCTCTCCATGAACCATAAGGAATAGTGTAATGTTTGTGTGTGTGTGAGACACTTCTTATGATGAGAACAGTAAGAGGTAATGTTTAACATCTGGGGTATTTTCATACACACTACATTAACGACAACACACGACAGATTCCCAAATTAATGACTTGGCTGTCCTGGATGCCGAAACAATTATGAAGTATTTGTGTGAATCACAAAGATAGCAACTGCCCCCTCTTTTTTCGCATTGAACAATAAAACTACACTGCCTGGCCAAAATAAAGGTGCACACACTACAACTTTGTTCCACCTTGAGCTGGGATTACAGTGCACAGTGTGGGGTAAAAATGATTCCTTGTGCTCCTAGAACTACTCTTTCACAAGAATCCTGGAATATGCCGGCTGACTTCATTTTATTGCACCATAACATTGGTAAGTATAGACCTGACCAACTGAAGCTACCCCAGATCATCACACTGCCTTCAGAGGCTTGTAAAGTGAGCACAATGCATGATGGGTACATCGCTTCTTACCCTGATGCAGCCTTCACTCTGGAATAGGATTATCCTTGGACCATGTGACCAATGTTCTTGTCACATTGTATGTATGGATACGCTTTTACTTTCACTATTGAACCATAACTGTCATTTATAATGTATATTCTTCATTATAATGAAGAATATACTTCACCAAATGTTTAACTGATCTCCATTCATGTTTTTTCCCCTATTACATTTCTTTCAATAAATTTAATGGTTCAGCATAATCATAACCCACTGTAAACTGACCAATAACAAATATATCATCTGAGCTGATATGTTGGTAAGAACTCCATTCTAAATTCTATAGAAAAAGAGCACTTATTTTAGGGCCTTCTGTTAAATTATCAAAATAAAACCAAATTTTGACAAAATAAAGAATATGATTAAAATAACTGGTCAGAAAGATGATGATGATGATGATGATGATAATGACTGTTATAACTAGTTTGTAGTAAGACGAGGCATATGGCTAGAATTTTTGGCTTGAAAGCCATGCATACATTGTGAAGACACCAACTCTGATATTTATCCTGAGATCATTTACTCCAAGTGAGTACAGACATCGTGTGGTAATATTACTCAACACAAATGTCTGGATATCTTACCCCAGAAAGACAAATTTTATTTAATCTTATGTTTCTTTTTGGTTTTTCTTAATACAAGAGACACATTTGCACAAAGTTTTGTAATTGATATTTCATTTTATCTTAACCAACAGCTTATTAATTAATATCATGTGTTATTTTAAGACCAAATCAACATTCCACGAATGTTTAAACATAGCAACCATACCTGCGGGATACCAATCAAGAAGCGTCTGCTGTGTTGACGTGGAGCAAACTGCTAGAGGCATGGACAGCATGTTTAATCATTCCTGCTGATTAAACGAGTATTCTCCGGATTGGAGCAGACTGCAGACGTCAGCACTAATGCACATCTTAAGTGGTTCAGTCAAGGAAGTTGTGGTGTTTGCGTGACATTCTAGACAGTGCTTAATAAAAATCTACACTTGGCTGACAGCATGCATTGTAATTTCTTTGTGCCTTTTGATATTTTGGATGTCTGCAGTGAGGTGTCTGGACATGTCATTGGCCAGGTTTTCAGCTCCCACTCTGAAGTAGGGTTAAAATCCAAATCCCCATTTTTCAATCATGACATGGACATGTATGGACACCAACTCTGACTGACTAGAAATGTATGCTGTGTCTATGAATAGCATTTATATCTAAAGTCAAAGCTTGTACACGCAATGTTTCCCCTCCCCCCCCTGGTCTGCTTGAGGGAGGCTGGAATCCACCAAGCCTTTTTTTCACTGGATTAAAGTTTGACATGGCAGAACTGTCTCTACATCTGTAAATTATTCTAGAATTGTTGAGTTTCATTCTTCCCATGTTCAGGGTACGTCTTTTTTTTTTGTTGTCAGTTTACAAAGAGATAAAATGACGATGGAAATGTCTTTGAATAATCTGGACTAGTAATTTGCCGTGACATAAAGGCTTCTGATTTTTTTAAATTATTGGGGCTGCTAACGTGAGTCAATCACCTGTTTGGTGCCAGCTAAAATCTCATCTGGTAAGAAAATGAACCCAGGGAACTCGAGATGTGTTTTTATTTAGCCCACAGTTCTTTCTGCTGAGGCACAGGCTGTTGTCATTTAGGTTTTGGAAGAGAGTTTTGCCATATGCGTCTTGTGAAAGCATAGAGAAGATATCCCTGAGGTTATTCGCTTCGACTATATGGTTTGCATTTGGGAAATTCAGGAGCACTTTGGTAGCAGAACAGTAGCTACAATTTGGGCTTTGACATCTTCTACAGTTGAGAGGATGGAGAACGGTGTGACTATCCTGAGGGTAACCTGCTGTGAGGTCCAGCTTGGAGAATGGCACAGAATGGCTGCGTTTGTCTTGGTAAACACTGATAAATCATTTTCCAAGGACTTTATGGCCAGTTTAACAACCGTGCAGTGTTACTAATGATGAGAAGCAGGTCTTGGAGAACAAGTTGCTGTAGGAATGCGCCAATGTTGATGACAAACACGAAAGCATCATTGCTGGTGAATTTGTCTCAGCTGATATTGTAAGAGTCACAGCTGCGTGATCAACTTTCTTTTGTAGACTGCGCTGCTTGCTGAGGGTAGGGTCCTTGCCAGGAATCTGCTGTGCAGGCGTCTTCCTGGATGAGTGACAGACTTTGGCATAGCACTTCACGTTTCCAGAAGTTTTACACTGTCTGCCTTTAGCTAAGCAATTGCCTTGATTGCACTTTCCTCCACAGTGTCTGCACTGTGCATTTGGTGTCCATGTGTTTGTCAGGAGTCTGTTAGTTAAAAGGTCTTAATTGCATCTAAATGCATACGCTGCTCAATGTTTGTTTTTCCGAGATTTCTAAAAGGCACCTGTGTTTAGGAGAGCACTGTAGACGACACGCAGCCTGGTTATTTTTGAGCATTCAATTAAATGCATTGTCAATTTTATGCATCTCCTCATGCCAAATCTTTTTACCCAGTTGCTCCACCGTGGACAAGCTAAATCTGTGCTGAAAAACTGTACCAGTGCGTAACTACTCAGTGGTGAACGTATAGTTGTGGCCAGGGTCCCTGCCGACAGTGTAACATTTCAGTGAATCCTGAAACTCATCTTGCAGCTAGGAAATAATAGTCAGAATTGTCACAGCATTGATGCCAAGATTACTTTCAGAATTCTCTCTTTTTTTAATACTTCTTTGAAACTTTAAATGAAAGCCATTGAATTTTAAATAATAAGACACATTACATTCAGTCAGAAGTGGATTAAAGAAAATCATCTAACAAAACAGATGACCACACTGCAATGCACTGCCAAGAATGCAATTTTCCAAATAATTCTTTAATATAATTAAAAGATATCAACTTTTGTCCCTAATCCTCAGTTCAATTATAGTCTACGAGAATGTATAATTTTACTATAATTTTATGGAATTGGATAAAGGCTGCATGATTAATCTAGGAGGGGGGAAAAAAAATTACAATCTTGATTCATACATACATGCAATGCAATCTCATTTCTGAATGATGGCGAATCACTTGCATGTATTTCCCTTCACTCAGATCACGCTGCATTTACACGTTCACTTTTTTACTTGACAGCAAGCCCAGATTGCTATATCAGTTACTCTCACTGGTCACACACACACACACACACACACACACACACACACACACACACACACACACACACACACACACAGTGTAAAATGAAACACTATTCATTCACAAATCAGTCCAGAGATTTGAAAATGATTCAGTCACAAAATTCAATCACTTCTCTTGATAAGCCTTAAGCCTGACTTGATTCTAGCTGTTATATGTTACATGACTCTGAAAAAACAGATACACAGAATTATATTATGTCAGATTGAGCAATAAAACCTTTGACAATAAATTCTAAAATGTTAACCAGGTACTTAATTTCAAACTACCTAACAATCTATGTGACATTTATCTTATGCTGAGAAAAATTATAATAATAACGTTATAATCTAACACATGATGATCAAGTACTGTGTGTCTAAAAAGAACAGTACTTCTTTTTTTAGTTATTTTTATTTAAGTTATTTTTTATTAACATTCTATTTATGTGTAACAGCTTTTAATTTATTCACTTTAAATGTTCTAAAAATTAAGGGACTTTGTGTTATAAGAGAGATTAAAGTTCTCTGTAGACAGCACAGTTTTTTTTTTTTTTACTTGAGTGCAATAAATATTTTTATTGAAGAAAGAAAAATTGAAAGAAAAAAAAAAGAGAGAGCATCATTTAAGTATCATGATATTACTTCCCATGGAGAAAAATCGTGATTCACATTTTAGCAAGTATCAAGCAGCCCTATACTGGATTGTTACCCACCCTGTCTTGTGTCAACCGTTCACACTGGTGATAGTGTATTGGTGTGTATAAAGGAACATTTCCTTGACTTACACCTGGCTGCTTACTACCAAATAAAGCTTTGTTTAGAACTTCCACCGTCTGATTAAGTATTGTTGCTGAGTACATACATCCCACTATGACCTGATAAACATCTTATAACAGCTACGTACATCCACACATGAGAGATCACATCACTTCACTTCACTGAGATCACGTCATCCACCACCACCGCCACCCCCCACCGAGATCACACACACACTCTGATGTTTGATGTGATCATTAACTGAAGTGTACGTAATGACATCATGCATCTGCTATATATTTGGCTGATTTTGTGAATTCCTAATAAATTAATCAATGAATAAATATAAATAGAACACTGTAGATATTAAACCTATTAAGTATATATTAAATTAATTGTAATAATTTATTGTTTAGGGTGAGAGTGGATTGCCAGGACCAAAGGGAGCAAGAGGCTTACCTGGGGAAAATGTAAGTGAACATACTCGGTTATATTTCACACCCTTTGGTATTTACTGCAATATTAATACAAAGTCAAACATTACATTTCATGTTCACCAACAATTAACCCTGCTTGAAAAAAAAAAAAACACAACTGAAAAGGTGTCTTTTTACAGGGCGAGATGGGTTTGCCTGGAATACCTGGTCCATCCGGATTGCCTGGATCTAAGGTCATAATGCATGTTTTTAGCCCCATATTATACAGTATGCTTACTACTCTGGAATGCCAATAGCAGGAATTGCAGTCTCTTCCATAAGTAGGGACAATAGACAGTGATAATATTTGTAATTTATCTCTATATATCACCTCAGTGGAGTTCTTATAATACAATTGGGGTGATTGGTCTGTAGGCTTACAGTTTGAATTGAATTGAATTTAACCATGATGGAATTACAGACATTTATTAACTTCTAAGCAGTTTTGCTGCCCAGCTGTGACCTGTTCCCACATTATTTATTGAAAATCAAGGAGATGGCGGGTCTGGAGTGGATTCCAGTTATATTTTTACATTTGGTAGCCGTTTAAAGAGGTGCCAATGCAAGTGAAGGAGGCCATCATTAGGCTGGGGGGGAATCAGAAATCAAACCCTTTAAGAGTGGCCAAATCAAAAATCTGGTCCATATGTAAAAAACAAACAAACAAAAAACAAACAAACAAACACTGGCAAGCTCAGAAACACCAAAAGGCCTGGAAGACCTTGAAAGACAACTTAATTGGATGATCTCAGAGTTGCTTCCTTAAAAATCCCCTACACAATCTCAAGGCAAGTAAAGAACACTCTCAGGGAGGAATGCGTGTTATCAAAGTCGATAATCAATTACGCTTTCATGAATGTAATTGCACACAGTTTGCCTCAAGATCTAAAGCACCAAAGAACAGAAAGCATATATTAATATCTGCTAACAAATGTTAAAAACATTTCTGAAGTGATGAATGAATGGATGGTGGATGAATTCTGAAGTGTATAAAACTATACTTTTCACTCCGATTCAGTCAGATGCTACAAAAGACAGGAAAGGGCTCCACAGTACAGACCCAAAACAGTAAAGAAATGGACTGACCTTGAACAGTCAGGTCGGTCACACTTAAGAATGATTTTCACTTACTGAAGACAAAACTGAAGGCAGAAAGGCGTACAGTACAAACAAGCAGCAACTGCAGTACAGGCCTGGCATCTCAAGCATTTTTATTTATGCACTTTCTACTCTTTCTTTTTTGTCATTAGGGCAGTAAAGGAGACAACGGATTGCAGGGTCAACCTGGGCTACCTGGGAAACAGGTACATACATTAATGCTTTCACACCTTTAATGATTACATGTAAAATTCCCTGCCTGGCAAAAAAAAAAATAATAATAATAATAATATTTGAATACACTAAGATTTCATTCAGTCACCTATAGCTTTGATTTCAGCACACAATGTGGTGGCCAGTGCTAAAAGTGATTTAGGAAACTTCTCAGAGCAACTCTGAGTAAGAAAAGTACAAAAACTTAGTGGGGAGGTGTGATTGACCCCGTTGCTAAGGACGATGCAGCAATTCAAGGACTGTGACTGTGTGGTTGATAAAAAATAAAAAAAAACCTCTGACAAGGTTGTGAAATCTGCTCTTTGTGAAAATAGAACAGATGATAATAGAACAGACAGTGAAATCATAATGTTTGTATATAAAGAAATTGTATAATCATGACTACAGGCTACTTTATACAAAGTTTCTGTTATAGGCTAAATATCTTAAAGATAATTAAACAGCCAGATTGAAATTGTGTCTACTTCTGAAGCCACAAATTTCCACACAGTAGTTACTATATTTAAGTTCTTACATTTATTTATCATACTGATTTTATTACTTATAATCCATTTTAGATTGATGGGAGCAAATTGGCTCCACTTTTACCAATTTACATGATTGTAGGACAGTCTATTTACATGATTGTAGGACAGTCTATTTAAGTTGCACTTTTGGATGGTATGTAACCAACAATCCAAGAGAGATGAAATGAAGTAAAACAAAAAAACAAAACAAAAAAAACAACAACAAATTGGACAGAAGAGCAGTGTTTACTTTTAGCTTTGCGCTCAGTGATTGGGGAATATTTATTTAATCTATTATATTTAATATTTTATCTGCTATAGAAACTCTTAAGCCTCTTAAATGTCCTCTTTTCTACTCTTAATTTTTACCTTAGGAGCTGTTCTTAGGGCTAAGATGTTTCGTGAATCATTTTTATCCTTACTAAGATTTAGTCCTAAATTTAAGGGGACATTCTAAGAAAATGTCATAATTCTAAGAATTTTCTTAGAATTTTATCACTAGGAGCAACTTTTAGGCTTATGAAGCTTTGTGAATACGGGCCCTGGCCTATATGCCTCTGCCATCAGGGAAGAAAAAACTCCAAATACAGTATGTGATATCCTGGTCATTCAGTCTATTCAGGGCACATAGCAATGCAAAATCTAGACCTGACCAACTGCAACTTAAGCAACTCAAGGTCATAACGCTGCCTTCAGAGGCTTGTTCATTGGCCACTATGCATGATTCAGGAGCTTGCCTTTGTACTCTGAAACACCTATTGCTTTGGAATAGTGTCCGTCTGAACTCATCAGACCACGTGCACTGATCATTTTTCATGTGCATCCTGCGTATTTCACGCAAAACAACCTAGTAAAAAAAAAAACTTTTTGTGCATCCTCTGTGACACATTGCCACAAGAACTAAAGTACAGCTGCCAGTATCACAATGTAACCAGCTCTATTATCTTCTGAGGCCGTTGTGTTGAATTTAAATCACAATAATGTGGTTTTATCAAAAGTGGTATTTTTGATTTGTCAATCTCGCAGTCACCATTCAATAAAATCGCTTTGTACACAGGATACACCTTGGGATATACAGTTTTTGTTTACTTTCTCAGTTACCATCATGCCACCAAAAACATAAATGGAAATCTAACACAAATCAGGAATCACGTCAGTTTTTTGGACAAAGTGATGAAAATGATAATTTTTTGGATACATCTTCATCGATTAAAAACTAACTTTCTTATACATCTTCATTTAACATAAAAAAAAATGCAAAAAAGATAAAAATATCACAAAAAAATCTTTAAAATTTGTAAACATGCTTCACCTGGCTTTCCACTGATGTAAACAAGTTTTGAACGACTCCCGGACATATGCGCAACTTAACTGCTGTTCGGTTTGGTTCATTTGTTAGTATGCTGATGCAAATTTCTTTCAAAATTTTTATTCTTAAGGCGAAAATTCGTAACGGAAGGAATCAAAACTTTCAAGGCTAGTTTTGTAACACACCATCAGATGACAGCACAAGGCTGGACACACAGTCACAGGGAGCACCGACCTTCATAAGTCAGTGTGCCAAAAGACATATATCCATCAGGAGCTGTGCGACTGGTGCTATTCTGACCACATGCTATTTCATCATGAACAGCAAGTCCAAAGATCAAGAACAAAGAGCGAAAGTAAAATTCTGTGTGAAACTGGGCAAATCTGCGACAAGTTTACAAGTTTTGTGATGAAACTTGGGTGTATGAGCACGACCCTGAGACGAAGCAACAGTCTTGACAGGGGAAAAGCCCATCATCTCCACAGCCGAAAAATGCGAAGCAGGTCCGCAGCTTGACCAAGTGCATGCTCATTGTCTTTTTTCGACATTTGGGCATCGGGCATTGATAAGTCGTCTACACGGCCAGACCTGAATTCTACTGCCAGTTTTTAAGGCATCTGAGGGACGACATACGGCAAAAAAAACAAAGATAATCTCAAAACTTTTGTATACCCTCTTATATGTGCAGTATATGTACATATTCTCCTCAAAGACACTCGGCAGACGAAGCGCATAAGTACTAATTATATATTAAGACCTCGCGCGTTTACCAAGTTAAAACTAATTCAAAAATTTTGCTCAACTTGCAAAATGCTCGCAGACCAAGTTACTTACAATCCAAGGTTCCACTGTATGTGTAGAACCGCTTTGCTGTCTCTACAACTCACTGCCAGTTTTCATCAGTCATGAATAGGGCTGAAACGATTCCTCGAGTAACTCGAGTAATTCGATCACAAAAAATGGTCGAGGCAAAATCTTCTGCCTTAAAGCTTCTTTTAATTAATTTTAAAAGCTTGCGTTATGTTTTTGTGCAATTATTTGTTTGGCGTGACACAGCGCAAGCAATGATGCAAGCAAACACAGACAAAGAAAAAGCGCTTACGTCACCCACAAAGTAGAAGGAGACGCAAACAGTTAGCTATGATTTGAGGGAGCGTTCTGTTCTATATTAAAATTTATTTTAATGTGTGCCTTAGTTTCTTTGATACTTAAAGTCATTTGAAATACCTTTTTTTAGTTTTTGCATCTGAGAAAAGGCTTTAAAATAAGCATGTATGACACTGTAATGCACTTAATTCATCTCAGTCAACTTTAAGCTATTACTTGCATTGTGAATAATGACAATGTTTATTTTTGATAAAATGCTGTATGCATTTAAAAAAATAAAGTTGATTTTTCTAAAAAGAAAATCAATTA